>JANHZU010002147.1:0-11155 GCA_032468055.1 Acrochordus granulatus | reverse complement strand
ATTCTGCTCTGTTTTCTCCAATGGAAAATGTTTATCCTCTATGGAACAATGTTCTCATTTGATCTACAACACAAGATATGCGCATCCTGCTCTCTCCCACCAGCCTTAATTGTGGCTCCCCTAAGATATTCCGAAACATTGCTATTAGAGTGACATTTTCAACATGACAGAAGTGGAAATGATTAATTCTACAAGGAAGGAACAAATTAATGGTTTTGAAAGAATGTAATGAATTTAATTTAATTTTGATTACATTTCTCTTCCAGCTGAAATATGTTGCACATATTTTAGCTCCACCCACTTCTCTTTTCGTCTCGCTCCCCACAAAATCAAAATTGTGTCTGGACTGCAGTGTGAGACTGCTTGTGATTTTGATGCTCCCCTGAGCTTCATGAGAAGTTTGCACTGCAGAGCAGATACGTGGTTTCTTCCTGAAGTGGTTCATGCTGCTTTCTCCAAAGTGGTTCAAGGATTCTGCATATCTGCGGAATTCTTTTGTCGCAACAGGAATTGCTGGAATCCTGGAAGCGAATCCTAGAAGTGAAGCAACTCCTCCCCTGCACTTGTCGGTAAGGAGGGAAGGGCAAACGGCTCAAATGAGCTTTGAAGGGATGATTTGCACACAGCTTCAGCCAAGCAAAGCTTTGCAGAATCCTAACATTCGCACACGGAGAAGCACCAGATTGCCCCTATGGTAGCCTCACTTCCATTCCAGGCTGACTCTGTAGCTCTGAGGACACATCCATGCGGATTTGTTGCAACAGCCTGGAGGTGGTTTGCACTGCCATCTTGCCGACTTCCCAGTCTAAGGGAAGCCCTGGGATGGACTGCCGACGGTGTCCCATTCAACCAGGTCCAGCTCTCCTGAAGTGTGCAAGACCAGCCAGGGGCACTCAGCTGCTAAGTAAAAGACTCTCCCCAGATGAGCTCAATTCCTGTCAGGGATGTTGGCAGGTCTGATGAAAAAGTCAATGCGCTGATACAACTGAAGTTCCACCTGTTTTTCATATGTATCAATACATATGATGGTCATGGCCACCATATTGACTTTTTTGACCAAACCCTTGGACACCCTGTGTTCTGCTTCTGGTTTCAATTACATGTTCATGCACAAGTTGCTATGGAAACTAGCAGTTTGCTCAAGATCAAGGAGATAACAACAGATAAGACTGATGCCAGCCCTCCCAAGTAAACCAGACTAGAAACGCAACTAGATGAGCTACTTCTACCTTATTGTAAGGCTACATTCACAGAATCTCGCAAGTCTGAGGGTACAAACGTCCACTTTTAATTGCCTGATCAATCAGGGTGGGTCCCTCCTAAGTTCCTTCCTCTGACTGATAAGCCACTGAGGTCTCCTGCCTCTTTTCTCTGACTGTTTCCCAGGCAGCATCTCTTCCCCTCATCCCCCAAGGTCATTTCCACCTCCCATTACCGAACCGGACCCAACTGCTTAGTTTTTCGAGGTCAGCCAAGACCAGCCAGCAAGCAGACATCCAGAAAATGTCCACTGATGATTATGTGCCATCAAGTTGGTGTCAGCCTTTAGGATCTGTCCCCAGCTTGGTCTTTGAAGCCAAAATTTCCATAGTGGGTCAAAATTCATCTTCTGCTGCCGCATTAGATTGCCCTTCTGTTGCCTCCTCTGCTTCCTGGCACTCTTTAAACTTCATTGTATTTAGGAGATGCGTCCCTGGGCAGCTCTTGTGCCTGCAATCTTCCGGCAGAGAGTGCAGCGGGGAAATTGCTGCCTTTCGCACAGCTGCCCAAACTAGGCATCTGTCTTGCTACTTCATCTCTGGCATTCCTCAGCCTCCTGAAGTTCTCTACCCTTCAAATATTTGGCCGTGATGATCACCGGCCCCACGAGGCAGGGGTTAACTCTTCTCATCTTCAGCTGGAAAGGCAGAGATGCTATTTCCTGTTAGGCTGTGAAGGTGTCCTTCTTGCTTTAGCAGCTTTAGCTTAGCTGTTTTCTTGGCTCAGGAGTTATGTTCAGTCCAACTCAAGTGGCCAAACTGACACTTTGGCCCTGATCCCACATGCACTTTTGATGTCGTTACGGTGTCTTCATTTGGTTTGTACCAATGTCATGTGGTATAGATTTTCTAGGGAAATTCTCCCACAGGCCCCCCGGTACACAGCTACATTCTGGGAGGGGAATTGTTTTGATAATGAAGGAAGTCATATTGGGTTATCTAATGGTAGGTCAGAAAGTGAAAAATATATACCCTGCCATTCTTTCAGACCTTTCTTCCAGGAGGAAAAAGGCTTCGGTATGTATGTATGTATGCATTATATAGTTGACCACTCAAACTGCCTGACTTTGGGGAGTACACAAAACCACTCCAAATCAATGAATAATTAATACAAATAATGTAGCATTATTTGTCTTATATATGAGATATATAATATACATGAAATTGATGCTGGGCTTGTTGGCCAGAAGGTCAGTAGCCCGAGTTCAAGACCCAGGTACCACATCATGGGGAGAGCTCCTGTTATTTACGCCAGCTCTTCCAACCTAGCACTTCAAAAGCATGCAAAATGCAAGTAGATAAATAGGTTCCACCTTTGGTGGGAAGGTAACAGCGTTCCGTGCGCCTCAGCATATAGTTATGCCGGCCACATGACCATGGAAGCATCTTTGGACAACGCTGGCTCTTTGGCGATGAAGCGGAGATGAGCACTGCCCCCAAAGTCGGTCAGGACTGGCAGGGGAAATCTGTCCCTTTACCTTTATATAGATCAGTAAAAATGCAAAGCGATAAAATGGTGAACAGAATTTAAAAGTTTGACAAGTTTTTCTACTTTATGCTCAGGTAGTTTGAGAACTTCTTTGGAATTCCTCCAGCTGCTACTCAGGACTTGCTTTCTTATTGTTGGCAGCAAAGGGGCTGCACCGAGAGTGCTGGAAGGAGAAATATTCTGCATTTGATTCATGACGAAGAGCTCTGGAAATCCTTCCGGAAATCCTTCTGCCTGTGTTTTTTCCTAACTGCACTTTTTTTAGATGCAGGAATGGCGCAAAGCTGTGCGAGCACCTCCTGCCTTTCATTGTACAACTGTGATGGGACGTAGTCTGGATTCCAGAGGAGCGAGAGACAACACAGTTTAGAGAGTTTGTATTGGAGAAAGAGGTTGAAGACAGCATCTCCCTAATATTTCCCAGAGTATATGTTTAATGGTACTCTGCTTCACTCTGGCCAGATTTCTGTCTATAGGTGAGTCACGATAAAGGAAACTGCTCAGAAGAATCTCAGTGTATCTTTCTTGGTTTTGGAAGCGTGACGCAATTGCCTTTCTGGGAATACCTCCTCCTGGCTTTCCCAGATTCAAATTAAACCCCAGAGGAGAAAATTCCTCTCCAGGAGATGGGTGACTTTATCTGTTTTCCCAGAATAAATTCAGAAACAATGTCCACAAACTGGGGAGATAAGATTACAAACTGATTTATGTATCTGTTCCTTTATTTATACTCTGCTTTTCTGTTTAGACCAAGTGTGTCCGACCTGGGCAAATTTAAGATGTGTGGACTTCAGTTTTGGGAGTTGATGTCCACGCATCTTGAAGCTGATAAGGTTGGACACATGTGGTTTAGACAAAGGATTTAACTGCTGCTAATGCATTGACTAGGAGATGCTTTTTGGTCGTTCCCAGGCTAGATTTTCCGATTTGAAAAAAGCTCCAGGGAACACAGATCTCCACAGAGGTATTCAGTTCGGCGCAAAGGATCAGGCTTAGTTGGTGCAGTTCTAGCTAATTCACGATACAAGTCACAAGAATTTCTCCAACTGTCCACCCAACATCTGCACTTCCTAGATAAGGCTCACAGTCCTCACAAGGGGTTGGATTTTTGGCATTTTTGCATATAGCGATTCAAGGCTGATCCCCCTCTAAACCCCTGTCTCCGCCCGTCCTTCTCCCAAAGGTTCAGAGTAGTCAAGAGCCCCTGCTCCTTTCTTACATATTTTACATAGAATGTCTTCCTTTCGGGTTTGCTCAGAGTATGGGAAGTTAGGGCTAGGGATGATGGGATACATGTCTACAGCACCAGGTTGGGAATGGCTGAAAGAAATTGAGAAAAGCAGATCTTCTCTCTGCAAGGGGAATGTTATGTCCCAGGCCACTGTTTTTTTAAACTTGGCAACTTTAAGATGTGTGCGTTTCAATTCCAGAATTCCCCAGCCAGTAGGGATTCTGGGAGTTGAAGTCGAAGTTGCCAAGTTTGAAAAATGCTGTTTCACCCTTCGGGAAAAGAAATCTAGGGGTCTTCCACAGTGTATATGAGAGGCAGGACAGAACAGTGTTTAACTCTTTATTTCTGGTTGTACAAATCTGTTTTTAATTTTATTGCTTATTTTATTTTGTGCATTTTACACAATATTTTTTTTATCAGTTGTTCTAACCTTTTCTTTTAATTGCATGAATTTTACTGCAAACTGCTTGAGAAACGGGAAGAGCAATGCTAAGACAGCAAAGCCTTGATTTCAAGGGCCCTTCAGGGAATGGGATGTCCATTCTTCTCCAAATGTCGGTTACACATGGGAATATGCTATCTGCACTGGTTGACTTCATTTGCATAAAGATGTCATTACACAAATGACACCATTTGTGTCAATCCACAACATTTACATAATGACATCATTATGCAAATGATATCAATAATCGCAATGAAAATCAATTTAGAAGGCTTGTATGTGCAGTAGCACTTTTAAGTGCCTGTTTTGAATGCAGTGGACATGGCCTCGCTCTTAGTGGAATGTATGGAGAGAAAATTTGTCTGTAGCATCCAAAGTCCTCGAAATGGGGGTCGGCTAGTTTTAAGCAAAATAAAATGAAATGAGGTGTATGAGGAGGAGGAGGAGGGTGAAGAAAAAGGAGGAAGAAGGAGGAAGGAAGGAAGGAAGGAAGGAAGAAGAGGGAAATGAGCAGGAGGAGAAGGAGGAGGAGATAGAAAAGGACTAGGAGCAGGAGGAGGAGGAGGAGTAAAAGGAAGAAAAGATAGACAAGGTAAAAGAGGAGGAGGAGGAGAATATAGATGAGGAGGAGGAGTAGGAGGAGAAGATAGACAAAGTGGAGCACAAAAAGGAGGAGGAGGAGGAGCAGGAGAAGATAGATGAGGAGGAGGAGAAGGTGATGGAGAAGGAGAAGATAGATAAGGAACAGGAGGAGGAAGAGAAGATAGACAAGGTGGAGGAGAAGGAGGAGAAGATGGACAGTGTGGCGCATGAGGAGGAGGAGATGAAGATAAATGATGAACAGGAGGAGAAGTTAGACAAGGAGGAGGAGATAGACAAGGTGGAGCACAAGGAGGAAGAGAAGAAGAAGATAGACAGGGAGAAGGAGGAGAATGAAAAGTAGACAAGGTGAGATGGAGCATCAGGAGGAGAAGGAGAAGATAGATGAGGAACAGGAGGAAGAGGAGAGGATAAGGTGGAGGAGGAGGAGATAGATGAGGAGGAGGAGGAGGCAGACAAGGTGGGGCAGGAGGAGAAGGAGAAGGTAGATGAGGAGGAGCAGAGAGACAAGATGGATTGTGAGAAGATAAATGAGGAGGAGGGGGTAGACAAGGTGTGTGCGGGTGGAGGAGGAGGATTTCTCATGTCTCCCATCAGAGTCTGCTTCCACCCCCCACCCGTCCACCCAGTCCCTGGGACTCTCCTCCAAGCTCTCTTGCCCAACAGATGGGTCTTCGTTTCCTGCTGTTGCCAAGGCGGCCCCCCCTCCACAGCTCTTTTCTCTTTTCTCTCACCCACTGTGTAGATTCTTGTCTCCTGCCCCTCCCCGCAAGCCTTTTGCTCTCCTCTGGGGATCCTCCCCATTTAACCAGAGGGGCGCACTTGGGGAACAGCTCGCCTCTGCCCCTGAACAAGAACGCTGTCCTAGCAGGAGCCTGGGAGATTTCCGTGCCAGCCTGCGCTGTTGGTCGCCTCCAAGAGACCCGGCAGAGCCCAGCACCTTTCTGGGCCAGATGAGGGGTGGACCAGCACTGACCCCCATCCCAAAACTGTGCCCCCGCTCGTCCCTGGGTGCCCGGGCAGCTGTAGCCGGGCACCACAAAGAAGAAGGACGGGTCCAGGGATGGCGGGACACAGCAGAAGACCTCTGGAGCCTGCGGGAACCGACGGGCTCTGCCTGTGACCCTTTCCCCACCTGCCCTCTCTTGAAAGGCTGGCTGGTTTTGGAGGAGGAAAGGAGGAAGTCGGGACTGGATCCCAAGGGAGCCTTGGGAGAAAAGGATGCGCCATAGCGGTTCTTTTTTAAAAGTCCTGTTAAGAAGCTGTAAGGTTGCGCTCAGGCACAACAATGCAGATCTGGGAGGCCAGGAACAATGCCGCCCAGGGGATCCCCCCTTTCTGGGAAAACTTGCCCCCCGGCACCTCACGTGGGCAGCTGGAAGGGGCCTTCACAACTGGACTCAGTCCACCCGCTGCTCCTCCCAACAGCGGGAGAAAAAATCACCGCTTCAGCTCGAACACTGGCAAAGGGTTCAAATCGATCCACCCTGGCCCAGGGCGAAGCTGGATCCAGGTGGAACAGCACATGCAGGCTCTTGGGGTCCACTGGGCTTTGAAGGGGCCCAGGGATGAGGCTTGGCCCTTCTTGGGGATATGAAGAAAATAGGTATACTCAGTTCCTCAACAGCTGCTCACCCGAGGAGGTCTTCTTGGGCCCTGCGTTGATTTTAAAAATGCGACTGCAACAGCTGTTCCCGGAACATCTTCTCAGGATCAACTGACCCTGTTGCTTGGTTGGTTTTTCTTTGCTCATCTGGAGAAGGAGTGCTGAGGAATCACTCCGCAAAGAGCAAGAAAGTCCTCAAGAAAGTCCAGATGGCAGCCACAATGGTGGATGGCCACATGCACAAAAAAGGCTGAGCTTCGATTGCACCACCCTGGCCACCATCTTGACTTGTTTGACCATACCTTGAGCCCAAAGAAGAAAGTTGAGTTTCCCACCAATTGCCTTGCTCTGAAGCTGCCTGCCAAGAGGAATCTGGGAGGGCTGAGAGGCGCTTGGGGAAGGCGGGGGGCTGCGCTTTCGGTTGAACCCAGACGGGCTCAGAAGAAGTTTCTTCTTCTTCTTTCAGCATGGCAATTTCGCTTTCCAAAGTTTCCTTCTTGCCGTAGAGCTGAGATTTCTTCCTCTGTTCTGCTTATTAGATTTCTCTGCTGCCTTTCCTCCAGGAGTTCAGGACAGAAGTCACATCTCTCACCCATCCCACAACAACAACCGACCAAGGTAGGCTGGGCTGTACACTACTGCTGGCCCATGGCTGAGGGTAGACTTAGCCTGGGTCTCCCTGCTCCACAGCCTCCTGTAGATGCAGGGCAGGGAAGGGCAGGATGTGTGGCCCCCAGCAGACAGCAGGGGCCCACCTCGACACGGGGGCCGCATCAGGCTGCTTGCTTGCAAGCCCACCACCGAGCGCAGCAGGACCCAGGTGGAGCGACCTTGTCCGCCGCAGAAGAAGGGAGGACTTTCAAGTGACTCCAGATCTCTTTTGCTGAGAGCAGCGTTGCTGCTCGCTGCGGAGGGCACGGCCCAACCTTTCCTCATTAAGGGATGATTAGCAAGAGTCGTTCTGCTCATCCAGTGGCTGGGGGTTATAAAACATCACCAGCACTTTTATGGCTGAAAGTCCCGCTTATAGCCTGGCACCCGGCCACGGCTGATTTAAAACCGAGGACAGCAACTGTGCTCCTCCTAAGACTGCGCTGCCCATGGCCGGTTGGTTTCTCCTTCCAGGATGATGGCAAAGTCAGCTCCAGAAACTGTCTTGAAGAGACCCAATGCTTGACCCCAAAAGGGAGTCCTTGTATCCCCCAGCCATGACATCCAGAGGCCTCGTTAGCCATTATCAAAGGCCTCCTAACTGTCCACGGAGGAGGCATCTTAAAATTAGTGTTAGCTGTTCCATTTTTGTCTGATTTCCCCTCTTCTCGCAGCATAAATCTTAATGGTGACATGACTTACAATGGCTCATTAATGATGTTGGTAGCAGTGCCATCGATCTAGCTCCTATTAGCTGCTTCGGGCTGCTGCGGGTACGTCTCCTCTCCTCTCCTCCTCTCTGGTCCCGAGGTAGACATGATTTGACACTGACTTCCAGAGATACATGGTTTAGGGCTCTTCCCCCAAGGTGCTAATCCTATATTTCAACATGGTTTTAGCATAATTTTGGAAGACCAACAGAATGGGGTTTCAAAACAGGATGAGGGTTCTCTCTTGAGGGAGTGATTGTCCTATGCTAGATTTTGCATTTCCCTTCTTCAACAAGGAAGACGTTTTTTCACAACCACAAGTTCCTTATTTTATGCTAGCCCAGGAAGACCTTTACACACCACAGTGGAGCACTAGTTTCAGCCATTTTTAGGCCAGGAGGTTCTGTTCAGCCACTCATACCTTGGTCATTTCCCAACTGGACTCCTGAAACATGCTCCAAATAGGCCTGATCTCAAAGATCACTTAAGAAGCTTCAGCTGGTCCAGAATGCCAAGGCCTGAGTAGTAGTTACAGGGGCAATTTGATTCATCTATGTCACCCTACTGTTCTGAAAGTTGCGTTGGCTGACATTGGCTTCCAGGTGCAACTTCAGGTGCTGGTGAGCACTTTTAAAGGCCTACCTAGCTCAGGGTCTGGGCATCTCAGTGACCACTAACTTCCAGTGACGTCTACCTGACTAATAACATGTGGAACAAAAAGTTCGCCAAGGTCACGTGGATATTTGGAAGGCCCTCAAAGATCAGAATTGTGCAAACCATGATGTACCCTGTGACCCCATGGAAATGAAAGTTGGACTTTGAAGAAGCAGGACAGGAAGAGCATCAATTGTTTTGCGTGTTGGTGTTGGACAAGACTCCTGGACAGCCAAGAAAACAAACCAATGGATCACTGAACAAATCAGTCCAGAGTTGTCACTCAGGCACGCATGACCAGGCTCAAATGATCCTACTTTGAACAAATTACGCAGAGGCCCAGCTCTTTGGAAAAGGCTGTGATTCTGGAAAAGATGGAAGGAGAAGGAGAAGAAGAAGACCAATAGCCAGGCGGATGGACTGAGATACGACAGCGATGAGTGCGCCGTTGGAAGATCTGAAGCGGAAGGTTGCAGACAGATCATCATGGAACAAATCTATCCACGTGGTCACTAAATGTTGACACTGACTTGATAGCGCATAATCACTCAGTCACTCAATATATAACTCAAGGGCTTTTGGGGGATGCTATGATTTCTGGCTGCTCAAGGATAAGCAGTGCTTGTATTGATTGTTGTTGGCCGTACTTTAATTTGTTCTTCCTTTTTAATGTATATACTGGGTCTGAGAGTTATAAGCTGCTCGTTCATTTCCCACTGGAACCCTTATCAGCTTTAGTAAATTAAGTAAGCTGATAAATAACATTGTTTACCTTGATTTATGTATTTTATTCTTCAAAAAAGTTATTGCATACCTATATGAAGGCATATGCCAAAATATTAAATCTTCAGCTGATGTGTTTTGGTTTAACGAGAGATCAAGCAAATGAACTGTACTGGAACACAATTTTTTCCTCTGCACTTTTTATAAGTTTGAATAATGAGCATTTTGAATTTAAAAATAAATATTTCCAGGAAGTATCAGCAAAGTTTCTGGTTAATTACCCCCTTCATTAGTAGACCGCTAGTTAATAGCTTAGAATAGATGCCAAATAAGGTCTGCATTGATTTTGCTTTCTCTGTGAATCAGAGATTCACAACAAGATGTTAGGAAGGGGTCCCATAAATGATGCATCCAGCTGAGAAGACTGGGAAGAGCAAGAGAAGAATGAGGAAAGGAGGATGGGCACAGGACATTCCCAGGGGAATTCAGCAGGAAAAAGAGAGTGAAGAGAGGCGAAGACCAGCGAGGCTATGTTTACTCAGAGCAAGGTGATGAACCGGATAGGGTGGGTGGGTGAAGACTGGAGAACAAGGTTAAACCCTAGAACAGGACTCATTCCTGGTAGGGGTATCTCCCAGGTGACCCACTGAGAAGGCAGTGTGATTGAGGGGATACCTCCGGGCCAATGTTTCTCAACTTTGGCAACTTGGCAGTTCTGCCTGGGGAATTCTGGGAGTTGCAGTCCACCCACCTTCGAGCTCCAAACTTGAGAAGCTCTGCTCTGGGCAGTTGCCCTGGAAGAGGAAAGGAGTCCATCTAGCGAAATGGGCAACTGTCTTGGGGTTTTGAATTTTAGAAACCGAGGCCACCACTGTTGAAGTGCAGCATCCTGCCTTCTGCGGGGCGTTGATGGATCGATGTCATGAGATCAGTGGGGTCCCACAAAGTTTGCCAGGCGGAAAGTGACAAGTTCAGGGGGTTGAAACTGAACTTTATGGGGACTGGAGATGAACCCTGGGCGGCTCATCACGCTAAAATTACAGAACTGTCAGAGAAGAGGTGGCAGAGCCAGGGGGAGGAGTCAAGCATGGCATTAGCCTGGAGTCCATGCGTGCCCACAAATACGCAAGGTCCAAATCTCTCCTCTCCCCCCCCGCCATTGCTGTTGAACTTTATCTTACAACCCCAGATGCTTGACCGTGAGTTGAGGAGATTCATGCGAACAGACTAGGGCTACAAATCTGTTTGTTTGAAGCTTGGCACTTGGGCCTGGGCTTTGACCAAGACCACTAAAACAATTCAAAGCCAAAGCACGGTAAAAACGTCCCGGAAACAAATGCACATAATCTTTGAGAAACTCCAGGGAAGGTGCGCCCAGGCTGGGACGAGGGCGAATGTCCCCCTCGCAGAAAGGAGCGAAGGGAGGGTCACCAGAGCTGCAGACCAGAACCTGGCGTCGACCACGTGAAGATTCTGCAGCGGATCCCGAGGTTCACATTCGTCAAGATGCTTGGTCTCATCGTGCAAGAAGAGCAGTTCACCTGCTTGATCCGGGGATTCCCTTAATCGGGGTCACAATTAATTGGTCCTCGTGATTCCAGCAGCTGCCAGAAGAATTAATCCCGGCTTCTTATTCTTCGAGCGACTTATTAATTATTTGGCTGAAAATGCAGAGGAAGGGTTGTGCAGCTGGGTGAGCCAGCTAATGCTCTAGGGACGGGCTTCTCAACCGTGGCAACCTGAAGATGGGTGGACTTCAACTCCCAGAATTCATTGGCTGGGGAATTAGA
>JANHZU010002146.1:80972-98885 GCA_032468055.1 Acrochordus granulatus | reverse complement strand
AAGACAGGGGGGCCTGGCGTAATGCAGTCCATGGGGTCATGAAGAGTCGGACACGACTGCGCGACTGAACAACAACATACTTTTTAAAGCTTTGTTTAAAATGTTAATATAAATAACAAAAAGCAAACATAAATCACAGTTTTAATATAACATGTCTTTATGGGAATAGTCAAAGTTTTCCTTTATTCCACAGAAAAACAACATCATGAAAAAATTGCTGAATAAATTTCATGAAAAATATCAATAACTACAAAACACAGAGTATCACTTGTAGAGCACACATAAAGGCCTTGAAAAATGATATTCAGATTCTGTGATGCGTCTATGCCTGTATAAATCAGAATAGGCAAGCCATGGTATTCCCTGTGGCACTCTGTGAAAGTAAAATTGGACTTTGAAGAAGCAGGCTAGGAAGTATAATGACGTTTTTGAACTTTGGTGTAGGAGATTTTCCTGAGAAATACCATGTGCAGACAAAAAACAAAAAAAATCAATCAATTTTAATTTAAGGCACAAATGACCAGGCTATAATTATCCTACTTTGGAGACCTTATGCAAAGAGCTTTTTAGAGATGGTTCTAATGGTGGGAAAGATGGAAGAAAAGAGAAGACCACAACCAATAACAAGGTGAATGGATTCAGTTACATTGGTGATGGGTACAACACTGGAAGATCTGAAAAACCAGGTGAAGCTCAAATTGTCATGGAGACATTTATCTATATGGTCATTAAAAGTTAACACTGACTTGATGACACATAATCAATCAATCAATTGGAATCAATTGCAATTTTATTATTGTCCATGAAAACCTAGATTATATCATCCATACACTTACATAATGTTGTATTTGGAATAGTCTGTTCAAGTTCCAATTGCCACTTCTCAAAAAAAAAAGAATTTATGAAGCTTGAAAATATATAAAAATAAGCAAGCATGATAATTCACTGTTAGAACACCTTATCCAGAATGAGTGAAACATTTCATTTCAGAAGGAGGTAAATGAAAGGACATAGTTTTTGTTCAGTTGCTCAGTCATGTCCGACTCTTCATGACCCCATGGACCACTGTATACCAGGCCTCCCTCTCCTGCACTGCCTCCAAAGTCTACCCAAATCCATGCCCATTGCATTTACAATGCTATCTAACCATCCCATTCTCTGCTGTCCCTTTCTCCTTTTGCTTTCAATCTTTCCACGTTTCACAGTCTTCTCCAATGAGCTTTCTCTATGCATTATGTGGCCAAAGTATTTGAGCTTCAGCTTCAGTATATGTCCTTCCAATTGTAGGTTGATTTCCTGTAGTAATGACTAGTTTGATCTCCTTGCAGTCCAAGTAACTCTCAAGAGTCTTCCCCAACACCACCATACCAAGGCATCAATTCTTCGATGCTCAGCCTTCCTCTCACAGTCCAACTCTCACAACCATACATTACTACTGGGAAAACCATAGCCTTGACTATATGGACCATTGTTGGCAAGGTGATGGCTCTTCTTTTCAATATGCTATCTAAGTTTGCCCTAGCTTTTCTTCCAAGGAACAAACATTTTTTAATGTCATGGCTGCAGTCACTGTCTGCAGTGATCTTGGAGGCCAGGTAAAATCTGTCACTGTTACATGTAATAAAATATTGAATATTGTGAGCAAAAAGAAAGAGAAAGAAGTAGTAATCTAATTTGGCTGATCAATAGAAACTTCAGAATAGCAACTACAACAACATAAGACCAGGATAATGATCTTTTTGATGCCACACCTATGGACACATCTGTGCCAGAGACTTCTGATCATGCAATGTGGGCTATAATTCTGGATACAATGCATAGCCAGAGCTGAAATGGAATCCATCCCAGTTGCCCCAGTTCATTTCACAGCTTTGATAAATAGAATGAAATATTTCTATTCTTGCAAATGTTTTATGGCATAATTTTTACATAGGAAAATGTTTCTATGTTGGGAAAGGGGGAATAGCACCTAACCAAAATGCTTTTAATTTTGAGGATTTCTGGAGGAGGCATGGAGAATTAAACAAATCTCCAAAAGACTGGTGACAATGACTGTGGCAAAGATTAAAGAACCAGCAAGTAGACCAGTTCTTCAAAATCTCTCCAGATAAGAAGAGGACAGGAAATTACCCAATATGCTCCAGATGGTTTCTGCTCACAAGGATTCTTCAGCAGAATGATCTCCCATAGATGTGAGCATCAGGACACAACAGGATCTGCTATCATGCTTTCAACCATAGCATAAATTTACTAATTTCATTTTCTAATCACTTTTTGAATTGTTTATTTAACTATCCTAAGGCTATTAGAGATGTTCAGATCATCAAGTTTGAAAGATCATCTTGTAAGTTTACTTCCTTCTTGATATAAAGAAACATTAACTGTTAGTTTAAGAAATTAGAGAATTGGAAATAAATGGCAAAAAACTAAAAAAAACTCAGAAAGAAGAAAGAAAATAAATGAATTAAGGGTCCAGACAAATTTGGAATATTGAGACTTTTATTATACAGTTTTTGAATAATTAAATAAAAGAAACAGCTTTTCATGGGAACCAAATGAAAATACTGTCTTTCCTAAGTCATAACACACTGAGAACATATTGAGAATATTCCCTATCACATATTGGGAATACATTACATCAA
Source organism: Acrochordus granulatus (assembly GCA_032468055.1). Classification (NCBI taxonomy): domain Eukaryota; kingdom Metazoa; phylum Chordata; class Lepidosauria; order Squamata; family Acrochordidae; genus Acrochordus; species Acrochordus granulatus. The sequence goes on along the minus strand of JANHZU010002146.1, from coordinate 96,243 downwards.
TAACAAAAAAATGCTGTGATTGCCAATTGGTTTCTGGGCACAGTGCCCATATTTTTTGTTTTATATTTCTCGATGTTTGAGAGGAGTTTGATTATTTTTTAAATTAGGGTAAGATGGTGACTAGAGCAGATGCAATGCAGTGTGAAGCTCCCAGGATTTTTTGATTTTAAGTATTCACCTTCCACTTATATTAATGGGTGGTTTGAATATGTTTGAGGTAAGATCGAGTGAGAATGAATCCCCTTCTCCCACTCCTCTCCCTGTTTTTCCTTGTTTCCCAGCATTTTCTGGAGATTACCTTGTGACTGTCAGAACTCCCTTGCCACTGTGGTCCAGGGAAGAAGTGAGAGGGAGTTGAGAGAATCACATGGTGCCCATGTGGGAGCCAACAGTGGAGCTGACAGAGCTGAGAAAGCTCTGGGAACTGCGGCTGAGACTGAGAAGGATAGAGCCAACAGAGCCAGGAGAGCTATCTGCAACTAGGCCAAGACTGAGGAAGTTTGGAACAGATGTGCATGAGCTGCAGGGGGCTGCTGAGAGCCACCGGGAGCCATTGACAGAGATGGAGCCATTGACAGAGATGGAGCCATGGTGTCCAATGGAGACACTGCCAGAGAGCTGTGGAGACCACTGACAGGCCTGGGGCTGAGAGGGGCTGGAAGACCATGTAGGGGCTGTTGGATGCTGTGGAGTGGTTGTCAGTAGAGGCCAGGAAGCAGCCACTGATGGAGATGCCAATGGAGTCCATGAGTGCCACAAGTATCATGAGGTGGAACCTGGGAGAGCCATGGAGAGGCATAGAACTGCTGGAGGAGAAGGTTGGGGGGCAGTCCCCTGAATTAGTGAGGCCCAGCATGCCCTTCTTATTTCAGCAGAGCAGTTGTGGAGGGGACCTTCAGTTACCAAACTTGGGTGGGCCATGAGGACTGTGTAGACTGGGATGGCACCATGGTGGTCTGGCACTGGCTGGTGGTGGTGAGCAGCAGTGGTTCAACATCATGTCCTATGACAAGCTGCTTGGACAATTTTAATAACTATTTGAATCAGCCGAGGGTCCATGTAGGACCATCACTGGGAGAGAAGGTGTTGGATCTGAATCTGGGGATTGGAACAGGGGTATGGGGGGAGTGAACAGGCCCCCATGGTTTACTAGTGGGAATGGTAAGCCGGGGGGAATATTGGATGTAGGGGGTAGACTAGAAGATCTCAGGGATGATGGGTGGAGGTTGTTTTAGGGGCCAGAGGGCAGGCCATTTCAGGGGAACGTGCACCTGATGTCTATTATCAGTAGTGCATTCCGGCCCTCTGAGCTCTGGTCAGCAGGCCTTCAGGCCCTGAAGTCTGATTGCTACTGTTGAATGCCAGGCCTGTAAATAAAAAAGCTCCCTTTATTTGTAACCTGATAGAGGAGGAGTTTGCAGACCTAGCATGCATGACCGAGACTTAGCTGATGTGGGGGGGATGACTCTATCACAGATGTGTCCAACTGGATTTAGTGTTTTGGCACCAGCCAAGATCTCAGGGTAGGAGAGTAGAGATGGCAATTGTTATCCAGGAATGTTTTTGTTGTTTTTAGGGGCTGTGCTCTGGATATTCCAGGCTGAGAGATCCTGTTCTTGAAATTGGGTTTTTGGGATTAGCTGGGATTGTTACTCCTGTACCAGCCTCCCTGCTGCATAGAAACATCCCTGCTTGAGCTTCTAAAGGCCATCTTGGGATTGGCAGTGGAGTTCCCAGGTTGATGGTCCTGGGGGATTTCAATCTGCCGTCCCTGGATATGGACTCAGAAGCAGCTCAGGAGTTTATGTCCACCAAGGCAGACATGGGCTTATCCAAGTCATCCAAGGCTCAATTCATGACAATGGCCACATCCCTGATATGATCTTTGTGTCAGAGCAATGGCAATGTGAGTTGGTGGGGGATGTGTCTATATCCTCTTTGTCATGGTTGGATCATGCCCTGGTAGCATAAAGATTCTCTTACACTGTCCCCCTCTTCAGGGAGGCAGGACTGATTTGAATGATGGACGCTGATGAGTTCCAAAGGGAGCTGGGGGATATTCTGGAGTTTCTGCTGCATAGACCAGCTGAAGCCCTGGCCATAACCTGGAATCAAAGGGTGTCTGCAGCTTTAGACAGGATTGTGCCCATGCAGCCTCTTTTGGTCCTGCATATCAGATGCTCCCCATGGTTTACAGAGGAGCTGTGGGTTTTGAAAAGGACCAAAAGATGTCTGGGTGCCACTGGAGGAAGATGAGCAAATCCAACCAAACACAGGTTATAGCTGCTATTAAGGCCTACCTTGTGGTGATGAAAGCAAAGAAGAAACATTACTTGTCTGCTCTTATCACATCTGCAGAGTATTGTCTGGCAGTCCTGTTTAGGGTCACCCAGTCCCTCCATGGTAAAGGGGGCTTGGAGGGCCATTTTCAGGGCTATGCTGAGGAAATTGTACAAATTTGTACCTGATGGACAAAATTGCTTGGATCCACTCTCAAGTAGACTCCATGGATGAGATGGGGTCAAGAGAGATGCCGGGGGAGGGCTTCTGCCCAGTTATCTGGGAATATCTGGGAATAGTTTGAGTCTGTTGGACCTGAGGAAGTGGACAAAGTCTTCAATGCTGTCAGGCCAACCTCCTGTCAATTAAATCCTTGTCCCTCATGGTTGGTGAAGACATCCAGGATGGTGACTTCCAGGTGGGCATCAGCAGTGATTAATTTATCAGTCTGAGACGGGACATTCCCATGGTCTTTTAAGGAGGCCCTGGAGTTCCTCCTCCTTAAAAACCATAACTTGATCTGGACAATTTACATCCAGTCTCACACTTCCCCTTTTTGGGGAAGGTGGTTGAGAAGGTGGTGGCCTGGATAAAATGGATTACCTAGACCCATATCAGTCTGGGTTCAGACCTGTTTATGGGGCAAACAGTTTTGATTTCACTCGTGGATAACCTCTGGTAAGAGCAGGATGAGGGCGATGCATCCATCGTTGCTTTACTTCACCTCTCAGTGGCCTTCAATACCATTAACCATGGTATCTTTTTGGGCTGGCTGCAGGAATTCTGAGCTGGTTCAGCTCCTTTCTCCATGACCAGTCCCAACTGATGTAAATAAGGAGCGAGAGGTCCAGTCCTCAGCAGCTACTTTGTGGTGTGTGTCACAGATTTTTTCTGCTCTTTTTTAACTTCTACATGAAGCCACTGGGTGAGATCATCCGTCACCATGATATGAGATATCATCAGTATGCAGATTATATAAAGCTTTTCATCTCCATACTGGGTGACTTGAGTGTAGATGTGACTGCCCTCTCACAGTGCCTAGAGGCTGTGAGGACCTGGACAGGGGATAACAGACTTCAACTGAACCCTGAGAAGACCTAATGGTTGTGGGAGTGAAGGCCCTCTGGTTTCAAAGGTTTAACATCTTTAGTGCTGGATGAGTTTGCACTCTCCCAGACAGACCCAGTGCACAACTTGGGGTTATCCTAGACTCATGACTCCTGTCGAGGAGCAGGTGGCAGTCATGGCTAGGAAAGCCTTTGCACAAATTTGTGTTGTGTTTCAGTTGTGCCTGTACTTGGACTGGGAGTCCTTGTGCTCAGTCACTCCCTAGACATCTCTCAACTTGACTACTGCAATGAGCTCTACATAGAGTTACCCTTGGGCTGCATCCCAAAGTTAGAACTGTGCAAAATGTGGCTGCATGGAGCATTCTCAGGGTCCCTAGGGTGACCCACATAACACTATTACTGCACGAGCTGCATTGGTTGCTGGTTTGTTTCTGTGTGCAGTTCAAGGTGTTGGTTAACACCTTTAAAGCCCTTCATGGCATGGAGCCAAGCTACTTAAAGAACCATCTCACCCCACTGTCTTTAGCCTGTCCCACCCATGCTGGTGGTAAAGGCATGCCAAGGAATTTAGGCTGTCGGGGTCCAGAAGATGAGCTTCTCTGCCATTGCACCTGCCCTCTGGAATAGCATCTCTCTTGAAGTGAGGTTGGCCTCCACCCTTTTGGCCTTCTGAAAAAGTCTCAAAATTTGGCTTTGTGGATTGGCTTGAGTCCTGGGCAGCCATATGTTTTATCTAATAGATGATAGAACCTGCTTGTTGTGTCCCACATCTTGTCTTGCTTTTAATTTTGAAAGTTTTTATTAATGTATTTATCTTTATATTCTTTGTAATTTTAATGTAAGCCGTCCAGAGTCACCTTCAGCAAGTAGGGTGGCAAATAAATCTGATAAATAAAAATAAAATAATAAACATTTGAGACTTTATGATTTCAGAAATTGGAAACTAGAGTGGGCTAAGATTCTAGACAGAAAAAGAAAAAAAATGTAAACTGGCTTTTGATTTTCATTTAGTATGGGTTTTTATAGAATGACATGAAACTCTATATCATTTTAAATTCTTCAGGAGATTTTCAATTTATGGGCCAGAAATTAGTAGTTACAATGTCAGCAATTATGTCTGCTTCAATGTCAACATCTGAATGAATTATATATCAAGATTGTCTGAAGTAAAAGCAAGGCTTGAAAAAGGTTAAAATAAGACATGTTTCGATGAAGTTTTGGTAATCCTTTATAGACTTTTTCCTGATAGCAAGACTGAAACATTCAGTACTCCTGGATTTATATGTACTGAAGATAAGGGATGGGTTATAGGAAGAAGAGATATTTGTTTGTAATCTTATAAAGGTTGAAGAGTTATCAATTTTGTTCTTAATTGTTGTGATGAAGATCAGAAGTAATTTCTTTATATATTTTCTTTCTTTTTCTTTTTTTCTTTCTACTTCTTTCTCTGAATTTAGTGGCATTTGCTTTTACTATTGTAATTAAAATCTTCAATAAAAATTATATTAAAATACAAAATACTTTTCTTAATTTTCTTAATTAATACAAATATGAAAATACTTTTCATATTTGTATGCAAAAACAGCAGAGGCTTCAGCTTTATATGCTGTACTTCCTATCACATTTTAATGAGGGAAAAATGAGTGCCTTACAAGACATAATATAAACAGAAGGCCAATATACTGTGAGCAATTACTTTATAGAAAATGAAGAATGCTATCAGTTTTGATTAAGAATTATGCACCAAAAAGTCATTGAGGATAAACTGAACAATGTGCACTTTTTACTCAAGCTGCAACATTGTGGAAGATTAGTGTACATTTTTTTCACCATCTGTAATTGTTTACATAACTTTACAAATATTATTTACACAATTTCTTTCAATTACACATTGCTATGAATTCGCATATAAATTGAAGGTAAATTGCTTATGATAAATAAAGCTTTGAGTTTAGCAATCTCCATGAACTGGAGGGAGTAAGAAAGCAAAAAGGAAAAATAATTCAGATTTTGGGCCAGACAGCTAATATATGGCTAGAAAAGGACTGATACTTTTTAATGTATTTAGTCCATTTTCAATGGCTTGCCAGTCTGAGAAGAACATCAGTCTGAGGCAGACAACTGAAGACACTCACAGTCTTGATCTGTATGTCTTATCTTTGGCAAGTGAAGCCATTACATACCTCAGAGATCTCACAGCAGCTATATAAAAGTTTTGACAAAATATGGATTTTTTTTCTCATCTCATGCTCCACTACAGTGAATAAAATTTCCACTGTACAGATGCTGGAGCAATGAGTCTGTATGTATGGTGGTGTGCTCATTTGCATGCCAAACACAGATGATGAAAGGGAAGAAATATTTTGAGAGGACACTCTGAGCCTTAGTATCTCTTGGCTGTTTTGATTTTGCCAGGCTTTAACTATGACCTCTTTTAAATATGTCAAAGACCTGATGTCAAACATTAGCTGATTTTGTACAAGGGACCATCCACAGTTTCATACATGGGCCAAAACTGAAGATCTGAAAATCAAAGTTTAAAGATTGTGGCATAAGCTGGCAGAACTGGTCCCAGGAGATATCAGCACACTGGATGCCATACATAAAGCCTTGGATGACAGTAAAAAAACCCTGTTTATTGATAACATTTCAATGTTGAAATAAATAACCAGGACCAGCACTGCAGAAAGTTGTTTACCCATCACAAATATACAAATATTGAAAAAAGAAATAATCTTCATCACAAATAAAGTCCAACAAGGAGAGGATACCTGAAAAAAAACACTATTAGTTCTATAAAGAACAACACTGAAAATCAGAAATAACAACACAGAGACTAGCAAATCAACATTGATTTATAAAGCAAAATAAAGTATTCACAGAACCAGAATGGGAACTGCAATGATCTACCAAGGGCAAAGAAGCTGAAGCATTGCTAGAAGTAGCTCAAACTTCAGAGGCAAACTAGAGGCAGTTGGCAGTGGAGGAAACCAGCATAGATAATGAATCATTTTCATTTCCAAACAAGGCACCCTTTTCTCTGCCTTCTCCTCAGAAAGAACAAAGACTTCTAACTAAAAAAGAAGAATTGAAACAAATAACTAAGCATCTAGAGCAGCATAAAAAGAATAAGGTTACCTGCACTGAAACTTGTTAAAAAAACAGCTATTGAAAGATGCCAATATTGTAATATCAAATATAAGCACCACTCACGACAAGAAACAAACCAACTAATGTTCAGCATGGCTGCAATTGTAACTGAATCCCGTAGATGTAACAACAACAAAAACCAAACAGTGTAAAAAATGGAAGATTAGATTGAAAATTAAGATCAGCATGCTAGGTATCAGATGCAAGGAATCTAAAACAGATGAAAGAAAATAAGTTGAAGAACAAGAAGAAGACCAAAGAATATCTGATCAAGAAATATCACCTAGAAACAAAGAAGATCAAGGATACACAGGAAATAATAAAACTGCAGATAACAGCTATGGCCAAGAAGATCAGCAGAATTGAAGCTCAAATTGCACACTATTAGCAGACTCTCCAGTTAATAGTCATTGGGAATGACTGGGAGAGTTTAATATCAAGGGACAAATCTTTCAAGGTGACTCACTATCATCCCTATTATTTGTCATTGCGTTGATTGCTTTGTCAATAGTACTAAACAAGTCAGGCCATGGATATCCATAAAAAACTGAAAGGTTGTTTGTGTTGATGATCTGAAGCTGTATGGAAGATCACCCTCTGAAATAGAATCCCTGCTCAACAATTTCTGAAAATAGCCATGATACTACAATAGAGGTTGTACTGGATGAATATGCCACCCTCACCATCAACAGGGAAAAATAGTGAAAACTGAAGAAATCAAGATGTCATACGGAAGTAACATCAAGAGTCTGGATGATCACTGCAAATAGCTGGGGATCTTTCAAGCTGACAACAACAGGCATACTGAAGTCAAGAAGAAAGTTTGAAATAAATATAACATGAGACTGAAGATCTTAAAGTCCAAACTCAGTGGAGGAAATACCATAAAGGCAATTAACACTGGAACAATTCTAATCATTATATAGGCAGCTGGAATAGTGGACTGAAACAGAAATGAAGGCCCTGGATAGAAGACCAGAAAGATGATAACAATGACAAAAAAAAGTAAAGGTTTCCCCTGCCAGTTGTGGCTGACTCTAGGGGGCAGTGCTCATCTCTGATTCACAGCTGAAGGAACTAGTGTGTGTCCAAAGACTCTTCTGTGGTCATGTGGCCAGCATCACTATATGCCAAGGTATATGTAACACTGTTGCCTTCCCACCAAAGGTAGTACATATTTATCTAATTGCATTTTACATGCTTTCAAACTGCTAGGTTGGCAGGAGCTTGGGCAAGAGAGCTCACCCTGTTACAGGGCAATGTTTGGGTCTTGAACTCAAGCTGTTGATCTTCCGGCTGGCAAGCCCAACAATGAATTATGCCTTTAATTCATGCAGCAAGGTTGATAGACTTTATTTACCAAGGGGCATAAGTAGGCATGGAATCTTGCAGGAACATCAGACAATTGAAAAAGGACTAAGAGTGGAAAGCTGAAGAAATGGACAGAAGGGCTGGTTTCACAAGACCAAGTCTTAGAAATGTATGCATACAAAGCCAGAACTGAGAAGACAGCAACAGAGAGCAAATGCTGCCTCTGCAACAAAGCTGAAGAAATAATGGACCACCTGATTAGCTGCTGGAAGAAGTTTGCACAGACTGACCACAAACAATGACACGACAAAGTAGCAACAAAGGTGCATTGGAATATTCAGAAATAATCTCTAATATGATTGCTCAGTGAATATTTCCCCAATTTCACATGTCTTTAAGACTGAACTTTTTAATTGTAAGAACTGAAATATTGTAACTAATCTACCTGTACACTGTTGTTCTCTGTGTTATAGAACAGTGGATAAATGAGACCTGGCACTGACTCACATGACTATACAGGTAGACAATGCTCTAGAATCTCCAGTTTTTGCTTACACAAGCTTATCATGACTATTTTCTCTGCAATATGGATATTTTTATAAGAATATTAGAATTGAACATCAAATACTGCAAAATATCAGTAGCCAGATGTCAGAGTATCCCATATGTAAGTAACATACCAAATGAGCTCAAATGTACCATATTCAAATTAGAGATATACCATTTGGACATTTGGAGAATATATAATATCAAAATTCAAACAGAGACCTTTTCCCATACATTTCTTTGGGATCACATTCACAGAAGGCCAAAAAATGTTCCAAGCATTCTGAGATATGAAGAAAATTTTAGAATCTTTTCTTGAAATAGCTAAAGGAACAATAATTTTTTTTCCTTCTTAGATTTTCTGAACATTCTAACCCCATTCTGTCATTCTTACCTATAGCCTTGTAAAATACAATTCAATTCAGTAAAAACCATTGTTTAGCTTACCTGAAAAGGGGACAGAAGTACATGACAATAGTCAAGTAGAGTTAGAAAAAAATTAATAAATAATATTTTTCTGTCATTCTCTTCTACTGTATTGGAATTTCTGTGTCAGCCATGAATTAGGAAAGATAATTTGCCCTGTCAAATATATTGTTACAAGTTAGCCAAGGCTTCCATTATAATACCCATTTTCTTTGAAAGGTGCTACTTTATTTTTATTAATAAAAATGAATATGCTAATATTTTTTTATTTTCAACAGTGATCTATTTGGGAAAAGACTGGAAAGAAAAACAAACAATAAATTGCCCAAAGCAGTTTTCTGAAATTGAATGATCCAGGATAAAAAGTCCATTCATTTATTGTTCAAAAAGAGAAATGGACATATATGCTAATGCTGCCCCAAGGAAAGCTAACCTGAATGCATTGTTGGACATTAGATACCTAAGGCAAGGTACGTGCTGTAAAATAATTCACATCGTAGAATAGAGGCTATATGCATCAATACCTTTGTTAAAAATAAAAACCATTATAGAAAAGGCTAGTGCTCCCTGCCTCAAGATATGTGGTCATGTAGGAAGTAGCCAGTGTACTGTCATGCTTCAGCAACAACCATCAAAGAGACAGAGCAAATTAATTTGCGTTGCTTAGTTGGGTTGTAAACAATTTAATTACATCTTATTAATGTAATTGGTTGGAGGAGAACTCCAATTCAGTAAATGTTGCATTAAATATTGGCTTTTATCCATGAAAGGCTATTATAAATCAACCACTGTGGACTTCGTGTTACTTAATTTCAGTTTTTTTAATGATGTAATGGTGAAGGTAGTAAGCTAGAACACAGGAGACCATGAGTGCCCCAAACCCAGCTGGATGAACTTAGGCCAGTCATTCTCTCTCAGCCCTAGGAAGGAAACAAGGACAAACCATTTCAGAAAAACCTTGCAAAGAAAACTGCAGGTCATAATCCAGGCAATCTCTGAGATTCAGACATAATAAAAAAAATCAGTTTTTAAGGTTTTCTTGGTCAACTGCAGAACACTTCATCAGATACAAAGAGTGGCTGATGTCATCATTGCAACCAACTCCTAATTTTTTTGGCTCCCATAAATTAATGCAGCTCTCTTCCCACAATGACTTATTTTAAGATCCTCAAACAATATTTTTAGAGTGAAAGGAAAATAAAATATGTTAGTCAGGGATTCAGAATTAAAGTGCAGGTGTGTTGATAAGATTTATTTTTAAGGGGGGGGGGCAGGCATGAGAAAACTATTGTTAGAGAAGATTGCCCACACCAGTAGGTCATCTTTTGCCTCTCAGAATCTTTAATTGGAGCAATGCTAGCTAGGAATTCTGGGAATTGTGTTTAACTACAGAAAGCTGTAAACAGTAAAGAGGTAAACAGTAAAGAGAAAAAAGTAAATACCTTAGTAGCCTAATTCAAACACTAATTTCTGCATATATATTAAATAATGATGCTAGAATTTGTCACCAAGATAAATTATATTCTGTTAATTAAATTAGTCTATGATATGCAATATCAGTAGATATTAATATCTACATGAATTGTCTAAGAAAGAAAGAAAAGTCATACCTTTGGCATTCTAATTAGTTTCCTTTATTTAGAAAAATCAGCATTTCCAAACTTCACAGACAATCAGGTGAACAGAATTAGGAGTTCATAAAAGAAGAAAAAGAGATTTTAAAGGATTATACTGTACATCGAATTAGATATTGTGAGACAAGCATTTTTTCTGAACAAAATTTGGAATAGCTCAAAACTGATTGGGGCAAAGGAGGCACTGCCATTTAAAGCTATTGAGTTAGGGGAAGTCTTGAATTCACATTTTTGATTACATCAGTTTTCTCAGTGCCACAAGATTTGTTTTATTTGGCCAGCTCAGTGTCAGTTAGGAAGGCAGGCATCATATCTTATTTATATTCTTTCTGGCTGGTTCTCTTGTCCAGCTACTAAATTAACATTGCTTTCTGCAAAATGGACAATTTACATAGGAATCTCCATTAAAACTTGTCTATTAGAATCTAAGAGGTTGTTGTAAGGGACTCAAGTCCCTATTAGAAAAGGCTGTTTTAGCAGACCTGAGCCCATTTCTTACAATACATCCCCCTCTGAACAGCCATCTCTAGTGGCTGACACCTCATTTAAAATGCATTACATTCCCTAATTCATTATTTAAGGCTAAACTTGACTTGCTGGACTGCAGAGTACTAAAAACAAATGGAAAGAAGGAGCACAAACTTATCTCAGGGCATATTAATATTCGAGCAAGTAACTATACTCCAACAAAGTCTTCGAAAGAGAGGGTCATGGCTTACAAATAAGTGGCTAGTGTGAAGGTGGCTGGTATTATTTCCTCCTTCCTGGAATCTTCGAAACCTTTCTTTTTATTCAGCAAAAAAGAGAAGGCAGTTTGTTCCAGAAGAGTTTTTTTTTTTAAGTAATGCTTAGCATTCTACCAACTTGCAATTATAGTATCCTTGGATCAGTAGAATATTGATGATGCTACATGAGCAACTGTTCTATTGATAACACAGGAACTACGTGTTTGAGAACCTTTCCATTTTGGATTTCCATTCCATTCCTTTGAATTTCCTGGGAATTCAAAGATGTCCCTCCTTCCTTGGGACCATTCTGTGAGAATATTTGGGGGACAATATTTTATGCCTTTTTGTGTGGTGTTTGTATATATGTGTGTTTATAATGCTCAACAATTTTGGAAAATGATTTGTAACTGAATGAAACAAATTCTAAAAGTAGAATTCCCTTCCGATATGCCATTTCTCTATTAAAAAACACTAAACTTTCCCAGCCCACAAAGTATATTGAATTATTATTAACAATAACTTTGCAACTGAAAAGCAAATCTGACTCAGAATTAAATGCAAAATGGAAATCATTTTAGGGACTATAATTTCATATATAAATTTGTACCACTTCTGTAATTTGGGCCTTTATTTAATTCTCAATGATCCTATAAATAAAGCTAGATTTTTTATTTTTTAATAAAAGTTTTTATCTTTTTTTCTACTACATAAAATATAAAAACTAAAACTAAAAGTACAAAGAAAAAAAGAAATGCATAATACAAATATGAAATACATAAAAAAGACAAAACAAAGCACACATATAAACTGAGTACAACTTAAGGCTGCATGGATATATCTTTTCCCATTTAATCAAAAATGAAACATGTTCTCCTCATATGTTATGATCTTAACATAAATCTAAATCATATGTCTATACTAAACCTATAATAAACAAAAATAAATTAAAACTAATTTATTCCATTATTATTCATATTATACCTTTCCTTTCTCTCTCTCTTATAAAATTATACTCTTATACTCTCTCTTATAAACCCTTCAATTTACAATCTAATCCACTCAATTTTAGTATTTCATTCTAATCCCAATAAAATATTTCTTCTTATTCTATAAACTTTAACATTAATCTTTATTCCACTAGTTCTTCTATGAAGATCCCTTTTATAGTTTTTCCAGGAGAAAGTCTCGGAATGGCTTCCAAACAGTCCAAAACTTCTTTAGATTGTTGTCTCTCAGGAGGACTATCATTCTTGCCATCTCTGCCAGTCCCATCAGTTTTCATAACAAGTCATCCTCTTTCCAAATTTTGGCATAAACCAATCTTGCTGAAGCTATCATATACAAAAAAGAGCTCTCCATATTTTTTTTAATGTGAATCCATCACCCCTAAAAGAAAAAAACTGATGATTTCATTAGTAGTTTGCACTTTAAAATTTTTGTATGACATCAATTAAATTTGACCAATATTTTTGGCCACCTTACAAGTCCACCAATATGGTAAAATGTACCTGGATATTGAGCACATTTCCAACATCTATTAGATATTCCATTGTGCATTTTAGACAGTCGATCAGGAGTTAGATACCATCTGTACATCATTTATAGAAGTTTTCTCTAAGACCATAGTTCAACATAAATTTCATACCATTAGACCATACATGTTCCCACTGATCTATCATAATATTATAACCAAACTTTTTAGTCCATTTCACCATGCACTCTTTAACATATTCATCTTATAGTTTAAGTTTCAATAATAATTTATACATTTTTGCTATTATATGGTTATCTCCCATATACAAAATCAGTTTCAATTCCATCCTTTCATGAGCAAAAGTGTAACTTTTTAATCCAATTTAAACCTTTTAAAACTTGGATATAAGTGAGCCAACATATAAAACCATTATTTACAATTTTCTCTCTTGGTTTTAATTCAGGCTTTCCATCAACAAAAGATAGTGTATTTTCATACGTCATTCATTTTGGGTTTTTTTGTCATCTCTCTCCTATAGAAGGCTTCCTGTAGAGAATCTCCAGTAACACAATCCCTCTGTATCTACTCCATGCCCTGGCAAGGCACGCCTGACAAAATGATCTTTAAACATTGGGTTAATTTTAATCTTTTCATACCATAGATAAACATGCCAGCCAAACCCCAGTTCATGATCTTCCAACTCCAAAAGTCTTGTATTTTTTCAGGTAATCCAGTCTTTTATTCAAAACAAGCAACAAGAATCACAATACAATCTGAAATCTGGTAATCGTGGACCACCTCCCTCTTTTTCATCTTGTAACAATTTAACTCTTCTTCTTGGTTTCTTGTCTTGCCATACAAATTGGAGATATATTTTTGCCATTGTTTAGACATAAGATTTTTAATCAAAATTAATATCATCTGAAGAAGAAAAACACATTCTAGGTAAAACATGCATTTTAATAACAGAAATTCTACCCATTGGAGATAATGGCAATTTAGTCCAACTGTCTAAATCATTCTTAATCTTCTGCCAAACTTTAACATAGTTATTTTGAAACAGCATGTAATTTATATTAGTCAACCAAACTCCCAAATATTAATTTTATTAATTAAAATTTCTTGGTCCAATACTGTCATGCTTTGGAGTAATATCTTTGTTTTCTGTTTATTTATTTCAAGCCAGCCAATTTATCACATTTCTTCACATTTCCCATGACATAATCAATATCACTTATGAGATTTTGCAATACTAATACCATGCCATCTGCAAAGGCATGAACCGTAAAATTTTGGTTCCTCAGTTGAAGGCCTTTTATCTTTTTCTCTTGTCTACTATCTCTCAAAAACACTTCCAGGACTGAAATAAACAACAATGGTGATAGATAACATCCTTGACTTATTCCTTTTTGACTCTCACGAAGTTTAGAGAGTTCACTATTTACAAGGATCCATGCCTTCTGTAGTACATAAATCATCCTCAAACTCTGTAGAAAATTATTTTCAAAGTCCATATTCTGCACCACTTTCACTATAAAATCCCAGTTCAAATTGTCAAAAGCTTTTTCTGCATTCAAAAAGATTAAGTCTGCTTGCTTAATATGGCAACTATGCTTAATAAAAGCATACTTGCTTGGTATGCTTTTGATAATTTTCTATAACATGTAAGACAACTCTGTATACCAAGATGTGGAGAAAAGGGTGGAGAAGATATCTGCAGACCCCTCTCACCATGGACACAACTTGTTTGAACCTCTTCCCTCCGGTATGCAGAAAATATCTGCAGACCCCTCTCACCATGGACACAACTTGTTTGAACCTCTTCCCTCTGGTAAATACTACAGGGTACTGCATACCAAAATGACCAGATGCAAAAACAGCTTTTTCCCCCGTGCCATCATTCAAATGATTATTTGACTAATGCTATATGATCATGCTACAGGATAGATAGAATAGAAGACAGAGAATTCTAAATTAATCCAGAAGTTTTGTCTAATGTATATACAGATCTATTAATCTACACAATATACTTACCAAATAACTAGCATTGTTATGTATTATCTTATACTGTTGTCTTGCAAGTTTCCTGAGAGCTACTGAGCCAGAGTCAAATCCCTTGCATGTTTAACCATGCTTGGCCAGTAAAATATCAGAATACTTATGTGCTGCCACAATAAAACTGAAGAAAAATAGGGATGTTTCTGAAGTGAGTGAGGAATTGGTATTAATTTATTGGCAAGTAGGTAGGCATAATCAAATAGGTATTAGAATCCCTTTGGGAAATTCCCTTCAAGATTATTCATCCAAGAAAGAAACCTATCTGTCATTAATTCAATTAAATGGAAGGGTTTAAAACAACCATGACTCTTGTTCTTGGCAGAGCCTTCATAATTTGGCTTTTTCATAACAAGGTAAAAGCAGAGCCAAAGTAGCAGAGCACAAACTGCAAACATGCCTAAGCTCCTCTGTACTATCATGTGAAATGTTTTGAACTGTGGCACAATTTCCAAGCAGTTCCATTAGTTTGCTCTATCTTGAAAGAAGGGAAACAAAATACAGTGGTGCCTTACAGGAGGAGTAACTCACAAGGCGAGAAACCCGCAGGACGAGCAAAAAATTTAATCAGAAAATATTCCGCTAGACGAGCCGCGA
>JANHZU010002146.1:23378-34235 GCA_032468055.1 Acrochordus granulatus | reverse complement strand
GGAGGAGAGCCGTGGCCAACCTAGACAGCGCATTAAGAAGTAGAGGCATCCTCTTGCCAACAAAGGTCCGCAGAGCCAAGGCTATGGTTTTCCCAGTAGTAATTCATGGCTGTGAGAGCTGGACCATAAGGAAGTGTGAGCATCAAAGAATTGATGCCTTTGAATTGTGCTGCTGGAGAAGACTCTTGAGGGTCCCTTGGGCGGCAAGCAGGTCAAACCAGTGAATCCTACAGGAAATCAACCTGACTGTTCATTGGAAGGGCAGATACTGAAGCTGAAGCCCAAATCCTTTGGCCACCTAATGCAGAGAGAGGACCCACTGATTCAGGGAAAGATTGAAGGTAAAAAGAGGATGAGATGGTTAGATAGCATTGTCAGTGCAATGGACATGGGTTTGGATGGACTATGGGAGGCAGTGCAGGACAGGGAGGCCTGGCATGTTGTGATCCATGAGGTTGCAAAGAGTCGGACATGACTCTTTGAGTCAACTGAGCAACAACAACAGAAGTTCATAATACTGGAAAAGGTGGACAGAAGGAGAATTACCTTGGTTATGGGTGCAATTTTGGAAGACCTGAAAGACCAAACCTATCGATTTAGTTGCTAAGAGCTGCCCCTGACTTGATGGCACATAATCAATCAACATGATGCATTGCTCTAAGAAAGGTCTTTATAATTTGTGAACTATGAAATAGGAGGTGTGGAAACCACATCTGCTTTAATGCAAACACTGAATCAATTCAGAAAATCAATCTAGTTGAGTTTCAGTGTTCAAACTGATTTGGTCTGAATAGCCAAATTGAGTATGACTGGATTCAGTTCAGATTCTTAACATAAATCCACCTGCATGAAAACTAGATTGATCTAAATGGATTCAGAATAATCCGAGTGCCTGATTAGTTGCATTAATTGAAAGTTCAACTCCACACTTTGAAATATCTTCATTCTTCTTCCACCAAATTGATATAATACAAGTAGGGATCTCTAAGAACCAGGTTGGTGTAGTAATTAAAGACATTGAGACTCTGAGTTTTAGTTATTTCTTAGGCACAAAGCCAGCTGGGTAATTTCTGGCTAGTCCCTCTCTTTCAGTCCCAGAAGAAGGCAAGTGCAAAACATTTCCAAAAATGTTGCCAAGAAACCTGCAAAAAAATCTGTCCATGTAATCACCAAAAATCAATACTGACTTGAAGGTGAGATGGTAGGTAGAAAAATAGGTCATATATGGTCAATAGCAGCTGGTCAAAAGATCAAGATGGTGGATAAAGTGATTTGACTGGTCTACCTTTTCTTTTATCAGTATATCTATGTTCAGTTTTAATAAGTAAATGAAATTATATTGAATTTAATTGTATCCTAATTGTAATCTTTTGGTTGTATGGATTCCAAAATGCCCCTCAAAATCATATATGGCCTGAAATAAGTTATGTATCCCATGTTTTTTTTTAAATGATGCACAAATGTGAATAAGAAAGTAAATTATGCATTTTATCTGCGACAGCAATTCAACAGGGGAAACACATCAATATTTTGTACTTCTTCAGCTTCTCAGAAACCATCAACAGTACAAAGCAATTATTCTCGTCTGTCCTGCTAAATATCTAAAGAAAATGACTTTTCCTATTTTGCTTTTGAGGTGTTCTATTTCAAAAGTTATATGACAGCAAATGTGCTTAAAATATTGAAAGGAAAATACAGCTGGTCCTTTGCATTATATAGAAAATTAGCTAAGTTTATGCTCATTTTCAGCTGATGCATAGATGGAGTCTTTAACCAATGTCTCCTTTGATCTCCTTTCTTTCCAGTAGTGCTGACCCAAGATTGGTAAGTCATCCTGTGAATCATAATCATTTTTTTTGTCATAAATCAGGGAAGGAAGGAAAGGTTGAGAAGCAGAGCATCCCTTTTTTAATTTTTACTCTTTTTTTCCATTGTTCTGCTTGATGTATCATACCAGCCAATAGAAAATGATTTATTTTTTCACATTTCCACTCTGCACTATCAAAAGACGTATACTGGCTTACATGGAATCAAAAATCAATAAAACATCAATGGTATACAATTCAGTTAAAAAAATACCCACCAAACATAAAAATGTGAACCATTAAACTAGAAGTGAAAGTTGGCATGATAAAATCAGGAAAGATTCGGATTCAGATATTTTATTGCCAAGCATGGTTAGACATGCAAGGAATTTGGCTCCAGTGCAGCAGCTCTCAGTATACTTGCAAGACAACAGTGAATGGAATAATAACAGAGCAATAATGAAGTTAGAGTAAAGTGTACATCCAAAATATGCAGCCAGTAGAAGGGGAAGATTATGGCATATAGAATTAGGACCTTATATGTTGATAAGTATGTAAACACATTAGACCAAACTCCTGGGTGAATTTCATATAGTGTGGGTCAACTATTCAGCTGAATGATGGCCAAAGGTGGGGGGACAACTTCTTTCTGTATCTAGTTGTTTTGGTATGCGATATCCTATAACATTGACCAGAAGAAAGAAGTTCAAACAAGTTATGACCTGGTTTAGAGAGATATGCAGACATCTTCTCTGCCCCTTTTTTGACCTTTTTGATACACAGGTCCTCTATGGAGAGCAGGTTAGCTGCAATTATTCTTTCTGAATTCTTGACTGTTCTTGGGAGTCTAAACCTATCCTGTAAAGGCTATTGAAACATCTCTGTGTTTAAAAGCTTCCAAAATATCAATAGAGAGAATCTGATCAGCTGGGCAGAAGTGGTTTGAGTAGAGGGTCCTACAGATAGGGGGATGCCATGTCATAAAAAACTTCCTAGGTTAAAATCAGCACCTTAAATTCTACTCAAGACCCAGTCAGCATCAATTCAGGGTCTGCAAAACTGTGCTTATATGTTTCCAACAATGAGAGTAAGAAAGTGTGCAAGCTCCTGCACATTGTTCTAATTGTTGTATCCAGGTAATTTCTAAGGGTACATTGAGTATATTGTATTACAATAGGCAATACTTAGTCAATGGTAGTTGCGGACAAGATTAGAAAAAAGCTGGTAATTATTGTCTGCTATTAGCCATGAATTTCCCAGTCTTCTGCATTCAGCTTATGAAAATTTTGTTATTTTAGAAGGAAATGTTTAACCCCTTGACAAAAACAGGATCTCTAAGAGATGACCTTACAGACTCTTGTTGAAGAGCCCCAGTGCAGGAAATCTCACAGAAGTTCCTCCTGATCAATGTGCTTCCTTGTAGCTTAACTCATTGGTTCCAGTTCTGCCTTCTGGGGCAATAGTCCATTATATTTTATTGTATGTATTAAATTTATATGCCATCAAATTCAAAGCAACTCTCCATTTGCTCTTCTGTCAACCTTTCAGATATTTGAAGACTGTTATCATAACTACGAACATCATTGAGGACTTATCAATTGGTTAAGTGACTCACTCAAGGAGTAGAATGGGCAGGTGTTCAGTGGTGAAGATAGGGCCTTGAAAATAGGTTAACACTTACTACCTGGTGCTGCAATGGCAATATTATATGTATTTACATGCCACAATTTAGAGCTGTCTCTTCTTTACAACGAGGTCAACTTTTCCCTCACTCCTAATAGGCTTAACGACAGCACAGTGTATGGGAATTGCATGCCTCATAGCTGATTTCCCTAGCTCATTATCAATATAGACTTGCCAACTTGGGTATGGGTTCTTGAACTTTTTTCATGTCATACCCTCTTTGCGTGCATTCTCCAAATTCATTGTCTCCAATTTTCAGAATTATAACAATTTAAAAATGCAAATTGCTGTATCTAAAATACTTCTTAATATATGTTTCCCTGTTCTTATATTTCTCTATACACTTATATCTAAATAACATATCTTTGAAAATGATGATAAAGATAACAATTTAATCAACAAGTGCTCTGAATATAAATTATAGTGAAAAAGCTGATAGATAACTTTCTGATCCAAGCATTAATCCAGGAACAAATTGGGTGCACACTTTCAGTTTGTAGTGAAATGCACAAAGATTGAATTACTCAATAAATCTGAATTTCATTCCTTGTGTACCTAAGAATGTCAAGATTCCCAAAGATTTAAAAATCAAACTAAACCAAACCAAAACAACAATGACAAATAATGCAAAAAAATCCTCAGTCATCCAGGGAATAAAACAAATCTGGAGGCTTGTAACTCTTGTCAAATGGACTTTAATTTTTGATGTTAAGGTTGAGCTTTCAACTTCATTGCGAAGTCTTTATCTAAACCAATTAAAAATAGGAAAAAGAAGAGAGTCCACAGATGTAAAATAGACTTATCACCATCCCCCACGGCTCTTCATTGCAGTCAGCCCCAATCCAGGAGCCTTCATGGCAAAGAGGAAGGGGCAAGGAAGAGCACTCATGGGCCCATGCGCTCTTAAAGGGGCAGGCAGACTCACTACTCTCCTGTGGCAAACAATTGCAAAATGCTGCAAACAATGCAGAAAGCATCCTCAGTCATCCAGGGAATAAAGCAAACTGGAGGTTTATAAATCTTGTCATCTGGGCTTTAATGACAAATGTTTAAACTAAAGCATGCTTGCTCCTTCCAATAACATAAATATGGAAATCGTGCATAGATTTCATCTTATGCATCTTATGCTCTAGATAGTAGTGACAGAAGTAATATAAAAATGAAAGATAAAGGATTGTGGAGTCCTTGGTGCTCTCTGAGCATGGTAGTTTTCTTGCAGCTGTAACATTACCAACCTAGGTTATATCATCTCATGAACATCTACTTCATTACCTAGTTTAGTGTCAAAACATCTGCAAGAAAACAAACAGGCTCAGAGAGCACCAAGGCCTCCACAGATCAACCCTGAGCTACAGATGTTTTCTTCTAAAGATATTTATGAAAAGCAAGCAGAGTTTGTAGACTGAAAAAAGTAAAGGAGAAAGAGAGAGAAAGAGAAGGAGGGAGGGAGGAAGAGATACAGAGGGCATGAAGGGGGAGAGAGAGATCAGCATCAAAGCCAACGAGAAATACTTAGGAGGGTCAAAAGTCAGCATGGATTTTTCTGAACCCGTTTTGAACTCGGCTGCTAGCGATCCGAAGTAACAGTTGGCCAGTTTGGCAGAGAGGACAGCCACATCTTGAGGGCATCTCATCCTGTATCTTCAGTCGTGCTCGGGACCAGCCCTGTCTGATGCGACGGAAAGTTGGGTTCCTTGCCGCAAGCCTGTGGCCTGTGCTCCCTGAGCTTTATAGCAGTTGCCCCCTCCCCCCCAGAGAAGACTGCAAAGGTCCTGAAGAAGGGGAAGGTAATCAACACTCCCTTCTTCTCCTCTTCTTTCCTCTGCTCTGAGCCGAATGTATCATTCGGCAATAGCCATTTGTCCAGTCGGGATATAATGGAATTATTCATTATCTCACTTGATGCCCCAAAGACTGAAAAATAGTTGTTACATACCGGGAAACGATGGTGCACTAAAAGATTAATAGGCGCAAAGATGCACCAGCTGTCCACTCAGTTCAGAAGGGGGGGAATGCATGCAAATTGCTGTGCTTTCTGGCACACAACGTTGTATGATTTGGACGCCGTTTTACTGCGAGTCTTTCCTTCTCGAAGGCCGGTGTTGGGAAATGTCGCTGAAAGCTTCTCCAGTGCAAGTGGATGTGGGGAAAATGGGGACTGAACCCGTTAGGGGTCTCGCCTTTGGACAATCCTTTTGCCTGCCTGCAAGAAAAAGCCGAAATAAAAATCCATTCCAGCAAGCCGTCAAAGCAAGTGATTGTTTTCTCCCTGCTGGCTGGAACCTAAGTTTAATTTTTCATCTCTCTCTCCCTCTCCTCCCCTCTCCTCCCCTCTCCTCCCCTCTCCTCTTGTGCCGGGATATTCTCAAAGCCCATGTGCGCACACAAACACACACACACAGAGACAAAATAAAGCAGAAATTGTCCTTGTCCTTCCCCAAATAAAGCAGAAATTCCCCCTTGTCATTGCTCTGAGGCATGAAGCAGTTGCAAACTGCCCATGATGCCCAGAAAAGTTAAAGTAAAAAGCCCTTTTAAAGTGACGGCAGCACTTTAAAGCCAGCAAGCAGCAGCCAAGGCCAGAACCTGCCTTGAAGCAGATCCATAAGTGCTGGTTCGTTTGCTCTATTTCTGCTTTATATCATGTGTTAATCATGGTTACTTGTTTCAGATGTTAGGGACAATCATTTCTACAGCAAATTCCATTGAAAATGATTTTTTGGTGAATATTTTTGGGGGCATGGAACAGATCGTCCGACTTTCCATTGTTTTCAATGGGAAACCTCATTTCACTTTACGAGCATTTTGCGCGAAGAATGTTCTTCCGGAATGGGTTAGTCTCGTCTTGTGAGGCACCATTGTATTTATTTCACTGACTACCAAAAAGCCTTTAATTGTGTTGACCATGTTAAACTGAGGAATGGCCTTCAGAACATGAGAATCCCAGAACATCTCATTGTCCTCATGTAAAAACTTTACATAGGACAAGAAGCCATAGTAATGAAAGAACATAGGAAAACATAATATTTCCAGATCAAAAAGGAGTGAGTCAGAGCAATTTACATGCTGTAAATAAATAGACAAAGGATGAAATAGAAGGAGTACGTTTATAAAATTGGAAAAATAAACTGCACTAACTTGTGTTATGCTGATGACACTGCTCTGACAGCTGAAAATACACATAATATGTAAATTCTAGTAATGAAAGTCAAGGAGTACAGAAAAAAATGAAATTAATATTAAATGTTACTCAGTCTTGAAGCTGACAATGAGGACAGTGAAATGGTGCATAGTTTCTGCTTTTTATGACAAACTGAAAGAACCATCATTTAAGAAATACAGTGCAGACTAATCCTTGATAGAATAGCAATAAAATACTGATTTTCTCTCTGACAGTTTGTGGAAATGAAAGTTGGACTTGGAAAAATTGGGATATAAAAAGTAGAGTAGATGTTTTTGAATGCTGGTATTGAAGAATACTCCTGAGAATATCACAGATAGGTAAGAAAATGAACCAATAGTGCACAGAACAAATTAGTTCAAAGGTCTAACTTGAGGCACAAATGACCAGGCTCAAATTATCACATTTTGGACAAATTATATGAAGACTTGCTCTCTTGAAAAGTCCATAACATTGGGAAAGGTGGAAAGAAAGAAAAAAGAAAATGAGCAGCAGCTTAGTAAATAGTTATAGCAATAACTATAGTTCATTGTTCATCCCAAATTCATTGTTGACTCATCTCAAGAAGAAAGGCTGGGAATAGATCATCCTGGAGGTTGTTTACAAGATTGTTAAAAATCAACTCAGCTTGATGGTACATAATCAATTAGTCAATTAAGGCAGACCCATTTGGGCCCCATTGGTTCTGATATCCAATTTGATGTGGAGCTATTAAATTCTGTATGAGTCCAGTTGATTTAGTTGTGCATCCCCATACCTCTATCTGTGATTCTGCTATCCAAACCACAGCTTCTTAGTTAGAACATCACTTAGAAACTTTGGTAAAACTATAATAGATTATATCTACACTGAATGGTGGTAAATATTTAAATCCCAGGAACATTATACCTTATTGAAGAACTGAAATCAACCACTGTTTTTATACCACAATTTCCAACTTTTCTTCTTGAAAATATTTTTCTTTGAAGAAAGACTATAAGCTTGCAATTGTTGCAGATATGTTCTTAATTTTATCAGGCAAGATTTCAAACAAGGCACAAGCACTACAAGATACTATAGCAATAGCAGAAGATTCTTGTCTTTTCATCTTCATTTTTGCTTCTTAGCAGTTACTGTCTCAACTTAGAAGAAAAAATTGTTAGAGCCTCTCTTTAAAAGTTAAAGTTTTGAACTGGCAAATTCATATTATCTTGGCAGACTTGCACCGTTTCTATCTTATATTTCCCTTCCTGTATCCATGCAAATATGGGTAGGGAGATGTCTAGTTTTCCTATGACTATGGTCAGACCATGCAGGATTCTTAAGTGCATGAAACCCAGTTTGTAATTGGAGTATCTTGCTATAGTCTCTGACTTCACATTCCTCAGTGGCTTCACAACATGCGTTGGGCTACTTGGTACATTCCCATTTTCACTCACATGATGACCTTTTAAGATTACCCAAGGATGACTTTTGTATTTGATGGTTATAGTAGGCTGAAATTCAAGGGTTATATCAGGATAGAGGAAGCTCAGTAGGAGACACATTAATTTCCCTAGGCTCAACTAAAACACTAGAATGAGTCCTATAAATAAGAGATTGCCAACATCTGGTCTATGACTTTTTAAAGTGAATCTAGATAAGTCATGGCTGTGGAATGACTCTCCTGTGAACTCTTGAGAAGTAGTTTCATCTTCCATCAACTGTCTAATGCATAATTTTGGGTTAAATGCAATTGCTGCATTGAGGGAAAAGCAAAAGTATCTTGCAATTATTTGCATTTCAAAGAACTGCAGTTACTTTGAACACATACCCTGAAAAGGGACAGGCCTCTGAGATGGTAAAATACATAATTTCAGTATGCTTTTAAATAATCCTTTAAGATATTTCAAAAACCCTATGAAAAATTGGAACATTTTCCCAATCCTTTCCCTGAAATAACAATTGAAAGCAAAAATATGAAAACAGTGCTAGATGTTCTACAAGTTTTCTCCATTCTTTATTAAAGGAAATAAGCAAAAAGCAACAAACATATCATGTTCAGTTTGGAAAATAAAGCTTCAAAAATGATAATTATGTATGGTAATAAAATTAAAGAGTTGTTTTATGGTTTATTAATAAAATAATGGACTATACTCAGCATGTAAACATATTAGACATTTAGTTAATAGACTTGCAGATCTCTTAGGCAACATTTGTAAATACTATGTTCATTCCCACAGACAATGTACCCACTACCACAGTTATTTTGATGCACAAGGTCATGCCATTTCAAGCATTTTGTCAGCTTTTATCCATACACATGAGAACAAAGGTCTTTTGAACTCTGCAGTTATAACAGAGATATCCCTTGTCATGTTGGGAAAGGAGGTTGTGGAAGAGCTGAGAAAGCAGCAGTGAATGGAAGGAAATATATAATTGTTGGTATTCTACAAAAGGTAAAGTTTTCTTTGCTCCATTGTAGCCCCAAAATAATAATAGATTTAATGCTGTGGAGATCCTTAGGTAAATGCTTCACTTCCATGAAGACCAGAACAAAGCATGACTTTGAAGCTCTTTTGCAAACCAGTATGGCAGTTACATTTTTAAAAATGTGGTAAAATGGCCATTATCCCCACATTTTTCTAACTAAATTGCCTCTTCACCTTGATAAGGAGATTTGTAATGTGTTTATAGGACAGAATAGCCTTGCACAGATGCAAATTTTCTATTTTCCAGGCGGCTTATTTATGTCTTTGCCCATGTATAAGAGAAAGATATATATCTTTGATGATTTCTTCATCAAAGGATGAAGAAATATATATTTCTTCATCTTTGTGCATGACTAGAAACTTCTGGAAAAACACTAATCTTGCTATGTCAGGAATCTCAAGATATATTAAGTTAGAGGCAGCCTCAAGTAGGAGGCTCTTGATTATGATCTTGGATGCAAAAATGTGCTGATGGAAACAGTGACTCCACATAATTATATTAAATATATTTTCAGCCATTCTCCTGAAAGTGATGTCTTGTAAATTCTGAAAAATGAACAGGTCTATGAAGAATTCAGTATATTAAATATATAATAATGTATAATTAAACTGATCTAATTTTCAAATCATATAGAAGTTCATAAAAAGACCAAATCTTTTGATCCTTACAAGTTTACTTTTCTACTGACTCACTCTAGATTTAATTGTACTTGGAGTACTGTCACATTTTCTTCTCTTACCCAAAGCCATTTGGGATCTATTTTGGTATATTTCTAATTGTTATCTATTATTTTTAGAAGTCTGCCAAAACCAAGCTTATGAATGAATTTTCTCTGCTTCATAGTTTACTCTTTATATTAACTGAAATTAAATGCACTAATCAATGTTTGCTCATAAATACATTCCCAAATTGTTGTCTGTCAATAAGACTTTTTGGAGGGCCATTCTATAAATTAACATCTATAAATATTATAGGAGTAGAGTTTCCACAAAAAGTTGCAAATACATTCTAAGCCAAGGGGCAAGAAATAAACATACCTACTTATTACCTCTTAATAATTAACATTTGATTTCTGTATCAAAGGAATTATCAGCTTTTGCAGCTTCCTACTCTGGAGGGTTTGTGCAGGCAAAGCAAGGACCAAAACTCTGTGCAGGAAAATCAGAAAGTCTGTCAAATTCACTTCACTTTGAGAAAGCCAGTCCTGCTCCTCAGAGAAAATGCAGAGAGATTTTGAGAGTAATCACAAATTGCCTTTGTAAGCCTGATCAATTCTCATCTTTCCCCCAACCTCCTGGGAGGTCCTCACAGGGGTTTAAAAAGTCCTGTTCTAGGCAAAGGTTATTTTTCTTATTTCTTTTATTGACTTAGTGCAAGATTGACTATGTAAAATATAATCCAGCCTCTCCAATACAGTGAGTTTCTTTGTTCTTTGTTCAAAATTGTGCCAGCACAATTTCTTCCTGACAAATAAGTAAGTGTGCTAGACTTTCTCAAAGTTAATTCTCAATGACAATTCATTCAGTGATCTTTCAATGTTACAACACCGCTGAATGAATGGTACACCCAGTCCTTGATGTCCTATGGTCATTGCAGTGCTCCCACAGTCACATGATCAAAATTCAGGGCTTGGCAACCCACCTGATTTATGACCACATCTCTTCTGTCCACTTCAACGTTCCCCCACCCATCTATCTCCCCTCATCTTTGCCCTTTGGCCACCCTGTGTTCCACAGC
>JANHZU010002146.1:0-11783 GCA_032468055.1 Acrochordus granulatus | reverse complement strand
AATCAGAATTTTTAAAATTCCAAATCACTTTTGGAAAAGTGGTAGAGAGGAAGGGAAGGGAAGGGAAGGGAAGGGAAGGGAGGGGAAGGGGTTGGCTAGTTTCTTCTATAGTCAAATAAAGTTGCTTCATTGTATTAATAGGTTTGTTCTCCTTTAAGAGTAATCTTTTGTTGTCTCTTTCAAGTCCTCTCATCGATTTTCCAGTCAACGAAACTTTTCCATGAGAGTTTCCAATTAGTTTCAAAGACTTCACATATTGTTTTATAAATTCTTAAGCACTCCATAGGAAGTGTTCTTTCACTTTTCAGGATTCCTGCCCTGAACAAGAAGATGAACCAGACCCTTTCAGCCCTATGATTCCAAGTGACACTATTTATTTTCCTTCCTTGGTCACAACTATTTGAACTGAAGTGAAACATAAACATTATTGATATTATATCAAGGAAAAGTTGTCACAATTTCTCATACTGAATCAGGACTCAATATTAGTTTGAAAACTTGCCACATCTTATCAATTTGCTAATTTCGCATACTACCAACAAGCTTATTTTTGAAACTCTGTTATAAAAAATTAATGTAAAAAATCTAACCTTTACTACAGATCACAATTTCTCCATTGGTTTTCCACTTCATGTTTTGGGAGACTGTTGATGATTTAAAACAGAAATATACTCCTTGCTTTCCTGTTGCTGTTTGTTTCCAAGGGATGCATAAACTTAGCTAAACTAATTTGATAATAATAATATACGATGCCTTGGCATCATGGAGACAAAGATGCTATTTCTTATCTCTAGCATTACATACTATATCCATGTCTGCAATGTCAACATCCATCAGACGTATGGCATCAATCCGATCACTGACAAAGTACGCAAAGCCCAGCTGCAATTGTATAGCCACATTGTATAGCCTGCATGCTGATGATGAGATGCTTACCAAGAAAGTCCTTCTGCTGGAAGTCAGTGGCAAGAGGCCAAAGTTCTCCCTGAAACAATGCTGGCTTGACATGCTGCACAATGGCTTGATGATTATCAGTGTCCATTCTGACCAAGCCCATAACCGTATCAAATGGTGACAGCAAACCTGCATAGCAGACCCCATCACCACACAGACACTGAAGAAAAAGAAGAATATTTTTCCCTCCAAACTTATATTGCTCCAGATGTAGGTTCCAATAAATTGTACTTGCAAAGTTCAACTGGCACAGTAGTTCAATCTGTCACTTTGCTGATGCTGGTATACCTTAATTGAGACTGCTATACTGTTTTGGACAATCCTATTCAGTGTGTTATAGACTACAATATTGGAAATACTAGAGGAGGCACATATCTCTGGAATTTTCAAATATCACATCACATTCTTTAACAGAGTCTATCCATGCAGTCTTTACACAAAGCTCTTCTGATTGTTTTTGTTTTGTTGTGGGTTCTCTGAAGTAGGAGATTTTCTGATAACACACAAAACATTATTCTATCATAAAAAAGAGCAGAAAAGAAGATCAAAGAGGTAAAGAATTAAAAAAGAAGAGAAAGAAAGGAATAAGGGGAAGGAGAAGAAATGACAGTGTAAATAATTTCCATGTGATTTGATAGTTTTGCTTCTGCCTGATAAACATCTATTTCTGTCAAGGTATTAGAAAGTCCAATTCTTCCTTTCACTTTCATAGTCTATAACTATGAAGGGAAAAAAATAACATATTCCAAAACTTGCTGAATATTTTCACAATCTTAATCTTTTGTCCATTAATTAATAATAATTATTTTGTTATTAATTTGATACTAAATAATAATGAGTTATTGAAGCAATCCTACCTATAGAAAGGTTGGATTGTCAAACTGCACCATATGGCACTATACAGAGATCCAGTTTTTGAGCTTCAAAACAAAAAATAGGATATAAATCTAATAAACAAAAACATTTACAATAACACATTTTATTTCTTATGTTCAATTATCTTTTTTTTTAAAGTCTGATCTTGTGATTTGCTTTCTTTTTGATAATTAATAAACTGATCTTTTTAGGTGAACGTATTTCCCATTCAGCACTCCAAGGGTATTACAAATGTTCAGATTTGCCCAAAATATTTTTCACGGGGAACCATCTTTCTTCTTGAAGGAAACTGTATCTATAATTTCCATCTTCTACTACTAGGAGTAAAAGAGAGAATTGTAAAGATTGAGGTACTGAAAAAGAGCAAAAATAAAAAAAATCCATTCATTCTTAAGTTACAAAGCCTGTATGCTCTGTGCAAACAGATCTTTATTGCCTTAAAATTTACAAAATAATGGCTGACAGTTCAAATAATGGGGGAAAGATTTCCCTAGTTTGTCTACTTTTCTCGTCACTTTGTACCAGTTTCTTTTCAGAATCTATGAAATTTCTATACATTCTTCTTCCATATACATATCTTGATAACTCTCTGAATTATATTCTTCAGAGATCCCTATCCATAGTTTCTGAAATTGATTACTGTGAAATATGCCAAGCATCAGCCTTGAAATATGCAGATGCATTTTTTTTGAAACAGTGGCTTTGAAATGGGGGGACAAGACTAGATGCCATAATTTTTAGAAGATAATTCTATTTTGCCTGATCATGAATATTTTCTACTGACTGCCTCACTCCTCATTCCTGTTTTGCAACATTGTTTCCCTAAAGATAGGCAGAATATTATGCACGGATCATCAGACAATCATGGTACAGCTGATACATTTGCACAGAATTAAAAAAGAACATGGATGGAACCTAACAGCATCTAAGCTTGCCACATCTTGCATTCCACTAAAAGGATCAAGAGATTTGAAAGGACTTGAAGGAAAAAGTTCAGTTCCATGAGAAAAGGTTTTCCCACAATTTCTGTGAATTTCATCCATATCCTATCATTTCTTCCTCAAAATGCTTTACTTTCTCCATCTTCTCCTTTCTCCATCTTCTCCTTTGAGAGAGATTTAACTCTGCTTCTTTGTTTTATCCCATGACACCTTTGATATGCTCCATGTACCATACAAACTGGTTCTTTTTTCAGGACCTTGTTGGTTGCTTCACATTTCTGGTCAGATAATTCACCCAAAACATTAATTATTTCCAAGTTAATAATCAATAATAAACTGAAGAAGCTTTAGTGAAAATGAAGAAGCTAAAGTGCTCTGGAACTTCAGAATTCAAGCAGACAGGCACTTTCCACATAATACTCCAGACTGAACAATTGTCAGTAAGAAAGACAAAAACGTCTGGATAGTGGCCATGGTAATACCTGGAGATAGCAGAACAAAAGAGGAAGAATTGGAAAAAAATACAAGATACAATGACCTGCAAATAGAAATAGAACAACCGTGGCAAAAGAAAGCAAAAGTGGTATCAATAGTAATAGGTGACGTGGGTGCAATCCCAAAACAACTGGAGCACCACTTGAACACCATTGGCATTGACAAAATCGCCATCAGTCAATTGAAAAAGGCAGCGTTACCTGGAACAGCTTACATCCTATAACACCATCAAAGAATAACATCTGCCTATCCCAGGTCCTTGGGAAGGACTCAATAGGTGATCAAAAATGCCAAATCCAATCTAAATATCTGGCTGGCTGTGCAATGAACCATAATAATAATAATAAAAGTGATGCAGTTTCAAGCTTTTCAAGCAAATACTCCCAGCCAAGAGAACTCTGAATCTTAAACTTCACAAGATTTACCGACCATATGTACTGGCTCATTAAGCTGGATAAAGGTGTTTATGCTGCTGAGAATATGGGCAGCTGAAATAAAAGTTTTGCCAGCAGCTTCTCAAAGGTCAGTTCAGAATTTCATAGGCATTTCCAACCACCTCCCAAATTATTTACATCAGTATCTATTTCTATTCCACAGTCTAGAAGAAAACTGTCTCTTTCACACCAACAGAGAAAGCAAGTGCTGTGGCTAGAATTGCAGCAAGGGTTATTTATTTCTCTATTTGCCATCTGCCTTCAGCTTGTGTTTAACACAATCCTGCCTCTGCCTTGGCCATGTTTCTTCAGAAAGAGGTTCTTTGCCTTAGGCCTTGCTTCAGCTTGTACATTTGCTGCTTCTCTCCTGTGTCAACAACACTCCTGTTCAGAATTCAGCTCACCATATCTAAATGCTGGGAACGCACAGGAGGGTTCAATCTGCTTCTTTCAGTAGTTGCCTGAGCCTCCCAGCAATGCCTCTGGCATTTTCCTTCTGTTTCTGAATCAAGCTGATCAGACGTTGTGGTGGTGTTATGTTGTCCAAATGGAGATAGAGGGATCTTGGAGGGAAATGCCATTTAAGCAATGACAGGCTGTATTGAAAACCTTTTGTTCCTCTGTTTAAAATAAACATGGAGCTGCACAATTACCTAAGACACTCATTAAATGATCAGTCAGTAAGACTTCCACTATCCAATTACAGCAAAATTTTAGAGGTTGATTGAAATTGTTGCCCACTCCTTGTGTAGGGGAGGAAGGCAAAAATCACTAGCCATGTCATAAGAAGGAGCTAATGTTGAAGTACTATTGAAAAGAACAGAGAAAGAAATGGATGTGACACTTAGGTGAGATGGACAGTATAGAAATTTAATTAATAAAGCAAATGAATGAATGAATGAAAAAATGTATCATTGTCTTCCCCAGTTCTTAGTTAATCCAGTCCTCTTCAGAAAGTCACCTTCATTCATAATGACATGGTTCTAGTTCTTGTGTATGCTAATTCCCATTAGTGCTCCATTTCTACAAGTTTACAATCTATGCAAGATTCAAACACAGAAGGAAAAGAACAGCTGAGATCAACTCATTTCAAAGATACCTGCTGTAAATGCCACCAGCAACTTTCATTCCCAGGATTTTGTGTATGTGTGTAAAGCTAGAGGGTTTTTTTTCATATATTTCTTCTAATTCAAGATTGCATAGTTAGACTAAAATCTGAATTGCTGAATTTGAGAAGCATAATGTGAGAGCAATTATTTTAGACAATCAGATCTGGGTAGCAAAAGATCTGGACAGCAGCAATGAGATATAGAGAAACTCCCATCTAGTGGTTTTCCAGATTTTTGAGCTCAGATATAATCACCTATTTTATTCAGAGAATGAACCCTTTCAGTTCCTATCATGTAGACCATACAGAATCATTATTGCCACCAGTATGCTATTTGCACTAAACATAGTTGATGATTATAAAGAGGCATTGAAGTTATGGAGAAGAATTCCACCTGAGAAATGGCAGGGAAGGAGATTCTTCCTTGAAGAAGGAGATTTTTGCATAGATTCCATTAGAAATGAATTTAGCCATTTTGCTCCCAAAGGATCTACAATCAAATGAACTTTAGTGTCATGCCTAATCTTTGTGCAACTGTGGGAAGATTGTACTTATGTTTTTCAAGATAAAAGGAGATAGTACAAGGACTATCTTCTTTTTCTTTAACATATAAATGCCCCCATGCTCTCATTGCATCTAGGACTTTTGACAGAGATGTTGACTCTCCTCACTACTGATATTCCTTGGGATATAGAAAAAAGAATAATGTTTTCACCAACTCTGTTTTTATCCTTGAGAGTGATGGTGAAATTTTCATGCATGAAAAACCATTCATTTCAAAAAGATTTTGTTTAAGCATCTGACTGCATAGAGCGAAAATACAATTTTCTTACACATTCATCTGCTATTTTATTAGTGCCCATGTAACTTGTTCTTTTAAATAGTTTTAGAAGCTACTGAGGCTTTACCATTATTTTTCTTACAATTATTATCAAACCGTTTTTTTTAAAAAAGAGAAATAAATTGTACTTCTTTCCTGTGGAATTCATCTTGTGGTGTGTTGATAAGCAATCTGAATGCAACCTTCCACTATTTTTTCTTGCTCCCATGGAAATGAAGTCCTGCTTTCATCTATTTTCATAAGACTTAGATATCTGAAATGTTTATCTATCTTTTTGTTTGCCTAGAAAAAAATACTGTGTTTTATGGAATATAATTATTGATGCTCAAATTACCCCAAAACACAGTACATTCATTTAAAATGCAGATAAGCTGCCACTTATGTCACTTCCACAGACTTTTAGTCTTTGAATCTGAAAAGGCTTTCACACTATTTTTCTTGTTGCAAAAAAGATGCAATTAAATAGGTTTAACACAGTTCTTCTAATTTATTTAAGTCTTGATTAAATCCCTCTTGTCTCATAGGAGTGGAATGAGAACACACACACAAATACTGAGTGCCCTAATTTGCCTAAGAATAACTCTTATGACATTCAAATAGATGTAAGTAATATTAAAACTCTTATGACATTCAAATAGATGTAAGTAATATTAAATCTAGTGAATACTGTTACTGTGAAATAATGAGCAAGTCGATTTAATTCACATTTTATCCTGTACAGTAATTAAAATTCATATCCAGCCTTTAGAAAGAACTGTGTATGCTTTGTCCATGGGATAAATTATATCTCAGTTGATATTTTCAGAAGAAGAAGACAGTTGTTATTTCTTTTCCTAATATCTGGAATAATTGGATACCTATAGAAGATAATATTTGTAGCTCAAGGTTGAATTGTGGAGTTCTAGGTTCTCTCAGAGCTTGATTGTTTTTCTGCAGATATTTCATTACCAAATCAAGCTCAGAGAGCATCTAGGACTCCACGATTGAATACTATTACTGTCAGTAATTCATGAATTCAGATGGCCATTTTCATCTCGAAACCTGAAAGGTAAGAGTTTTGCAAAAGTCAAAACTTGCCCACAATTTAAGTCATTTAAATGACTCTTAACAGCAATATTACCCAGATACAGCCTAACTGAATATAGTTTATTAAGATTTTATAAAATGGCATCATTTTGGGCATATAATTTGTCATACTTCCTCAGGGCCAAATCCACATGTTTTTAAACCTAAAATTGAAACACAAGTTAAAGGAAGATCCATGTTGTATTTTAGCTTATTATCACCATTTTAAAGAGATGTGTTGGTCTTTGCAAAGTATTTATATGGTCTACATACATAGAAGGCATGACAAATATTTGAAGAAGGGATTTACTCCCTACATTCATTAGTCTCTCTCTATTTCATTTCATTTAATTTGATGAAACAGAGTTAGGCTGTTTCTTCTCTATCAAGTGAAAGCAGTGTGTGGTTGATAGGAATCAAGTTTGTGAAGTGGAACTAAGCAATTATTCCTGCTAGAAGAAAAATAAAGAAGTCATTGTTTCTTTGCACTGTGATGGTTGGTTAAATGTTACCTGCCAGTCTTCCAACTGATAATGACAATTATCCATTTGTCAGCTCTAATAACAATAATTCTTTTTCCATCAACTGGCCTTTCAAGTTAATAGAATCAATCAACTTTTGTATAAGATAGAATTAATGATATATAGAAATGAGTTTTAGAATATCTACAATTAACCACAATCAAGTTAGGTAATTCGCCAGATATGTAAGTGAACTAATACATGCCTGACACTTTGGTTTGATAGCTGTTGAACTTGAAATGTGTTAACTGAGCAGAATTTGCAAGGTTGATCTTAAGAGATGTGGTTTCTAATAATGACTACTGTCATCTCTAAAAATGAAACCACCAACTATTGTAATAATTTGAAAGACTATTCTTTGCTCACTGAACTATACGATGCATTCAGAAGTAGATATCCTTAGAAGCGGCAAACATTTAAATATGTTCTCTCATTAAATGTTGTGGATCCAGTCTAACCATAGCTAAATATTTATTCAACAGATGGCAATAGCCTTGTATCTGCTCAGAACCTAAGAATTTACTTCTTGGGTGGGAGAATTGTAGGAAAGACTGGGAAATTGTAAGACATTCTAGAGGAAGACTACTGCGATCCATTTTCATATTTCTGCCAGGTAAACTGAATGGACATGTTTATAAAATCACCAGAATTCAAACTTGGTTAGAAGGAGACATGATTTATTACTGTTATTATAGTTCCTGTGTTTGACAAGTTCTATAGAATATTAGCTTCTTAATGCCTCTATCCCTGATAGAGTACCAAATTGTTGTGTTTTAATAACATCAAGATTATTAAAAGTTAAAAAGGTTCATGTTTGTATATAGGTTTTTATTTCAAGACTATAGCCAAGTACTTGGGTATGTTTGACATCTCTTCTTCAGGCAATTTAACTTTCCCTTTTTATTTAATTACATTTTTATTCTTCCTTTCCTTTCAGGAGCTAAAAAGACTTACATGATCTTTCCAAAAGATATATTTTCCATAAGCCTGTAATAAATTAGGGTGGGACATAGTGTTTGTCCTTACATGCCTAATTTCAGGGTTGATTGTGGATTTGAATCTAGATCTCCTCAATCCTAGTTCAACTTTCTTCCTCTTTCTGTGTCTTGTTGGTTATACCTTATGGGAAGAGAAATAAATGGACATTAGAATTAAAAAAAATTCTGCTGCTAGTTGCTTCATTATTGAAAGGAGCCTCCAAGGCACTTCTCTCTGATGTAGGGGTAAAAACAAATGCTGAATTCCTTAGATTAGCTTATTTCTCCCCAACTTCATAAAAAGACAAATAAAGGAGAATAAAGTAGCATGACTGTGTATCTATGAAAAATAGAGAAATGTAAAATCTAAATACAACCATATTAGAGGGATAAAAATATATTCCTCTACAAAGACTGAGGTATCAAGGAGAGGAGACCCCATTTACTTATGTGAAATATTACTCTGATGTTATAATTAATCAACTACAACTAACAACTCCACTGGATAGGAAATAAGAAATTATTTGTTCTACTTAAAGTGGATGATAATTTCCAATGCTGACTTCGGCACTGCAAATCTGTACTTGTATACCTTTTTGAAAAATTGTAGTGAAAACACCATAGATATAGCAGAGAGATAAAACCTGTAATCAGGAGAAGACAAAATGCATCTGTTCTAGACATAATCTGTTCAAAGACTAAGGCTGAGTTTGTACAAATATTGCATGAGTATCTATGATCTTTACATCTGAGAAGTCAAGAATAACAATTGGCTGGGAAATCTCTACAGTTACTTTTCTTTATTGAATCAGCTAAGCAACCGTAAGAGCCATTTTTTGGAGAATGTAGTTATAATGCAGAGGAAATAAATGCATGCTTGATTACAATAAATCAACAAAGTTTAAGCACTCAGCTCTGCACCTGTTCCATTGATTTCAACTGGACTTTTCTTTAACACTGACTGAATTGAGTCTAAAATATGTAACTATTTGGGTGCACATTTTTACATTCTTTCCTGTGCTTGTTGTCAGATTTTTGTTACTTTTTAGTATACATTAATGCTTATTGTTAGCTGGTATAGGAGCTATGGCATTAATAAAAAAAATATTTTTGTTATAACAGAATTAGCTCAGAAAAAGAAACAATTACAATCCTAAAACTGTATCAATCCTTCAGGATGTTTGTTTTCTACCAAGTCTAGCAGTCTAAAGAATGGGAAAAAAAGGTTTCATCAGCATGTTGGACTTTTCAGAACTGTGTGACACACAATGAAAGCAGCATTTTAAATCAGATTTCTTCATGAATTTTAATTTCAAAAATTAGATGCTGAAATTGCATGGTGAAGGACAAGTTTGAAATATGAAACCTGGTAACTCTCCTCTAGCTCCAGAACATGTTAACAAAGAAATAGATACAAAGGATTTAATTTATGAGGCTGCATTACGTTGTGCTTTGATGAAACCTGTTAATTTTGTGACAGTCACAGCAGGAATGACACAATGATTAACAGGTTTAGTTTGTCTGAGGATGTATGAAATACATTGGAAGACAGGAAATACAACAAAGTACACATATACAATCTGTAAATGTAGTAACTGCTGACATCTAAAGCCAGTTGCATTTGAACCACAAACTGCTTATATTTTATAACAATCTGATGCTATGATATGATTTAAAATACTGTAGAAAAAATTAAGGTTATTAATTGTAATCTGAAGGGAAAAAACTCAAATTTAGATGAAACATTTTTATTTTAATGGCAGTCCAAATGAATGGAAAGCCATACACAGTGATAGAAAACCTTGGGTTCAAATCCTGCTATCTCCAAGTAATAGGCTGGGATCTGAGAAGACCTGCTTCCAATCAACATATATAATATTGAATTTGATAGACCAGTGACATGGATCAATTCAAGGCAGTGCTTGCATTGCACATTCTTTTTATTCTTTTCCTTTTCCAGGGAAAATGTAACCATTTACAAGGTCCAAAAGGAAAAAAAGAAATCTCAAGCCCTGATTTCTTGTTTTTGCTAAAAATGGCTAAATAAAGAGGGACTTGATTTGGGAAATCAACTCTGGGAGAAACATCCTGTTGTAAATAGCTGCATTGATGAGCTAGAGGCAAGGGGCATGCAGAAAGAGCATGCAGTTAAGCTCTTGTCTCACTGAGAGTGATTGATAATATTGGCAATGGAGATAAACATATCTCTTACTTGTCCCAGTGGACATTGGGCAGAGAGTAATGATAGTCAGCAGTGCCCACTATC
The DNA here is from genome assembly GCA_032468055.1 of Acrochordus granulatus. Taxonomy (NCBI): domain Eukaryota; kingdom Metazoa; phylum Chordata; class Lepidosauria; order Squamata; family Acrochordidae; genus Acrochordus; species Acrochordus granulatus. Next base: position 1,305 of record JANHZU010002146.1, on the reverse strand, counting down.
CTCTTTCAACATTTCCTCACCTCCAATTTGTTCTTATTTACTGCATTTCAGTTGGCTAAAGTTCTTTTGTTAAAGCTTCAATGAATCAGTAGACCTTAATGTATCTATGCATAGGACTGCCGTTACCCTCTTCAAACTAAACTGGGAATACTATGCTATGTGCTGCTGTTCATGGGTGTATCAATCAATTAATCAAATATTTAATATAGTCATAGATCAACATATTTGGTTGTATATTTTGTGGTTACAAACACATCATGATAGGCACCTCAAAAGTTATAACAATAATATTATTGTTATAATATTATAACAATAATATAAACATTATAAACATTATTTCCTTAAGTAGTCTTGCTGAATTTAGATATTTGGAAAATCTCACCAATCTTACTGCAATTCTTTCTTCAGTCTTTTCAGATTTTGTTTCAAAAACCTGCTACTGGCAGGATTATTGCTGCTGTGTGAATGAGGAGAGAGATTTCTTTCAGCTTCCCCTTCAAATTTTGCATACCAGTCTAAGAAAGAGGCAACAAATAGTTAAGGGTGAATATTAATTATGTAGGACAGAATTATAAGACTCCTTTTCTTATATTGGATCATCTAACAAATTCCAGGTCAGGACAGATTTTATGATATTAGTTTGGTGAAATTCGCAAGTAATTTCTTCAAGAAGGCAATAGAAGAAGAATAATGGAAAGTAGCACTGGAGGATGTTATTTGTTCCATGTGGTTTAGAATAGATACACTTTTGACCACACTTAATTTTTTTGGGGGGGGAGTTGAAGAAACAGTTGGACTCAAGACTCTGAGGCAGGAAGGGGCCACTTCATAAATAATTTATAACCTACCTTACAGATCTTATGCTGTATGTATTCCACTTCAAAACAGCAGGAAATGATGCCACAGATTTCCAGGTAAGGTACTGCTAGATTGGCAGTTTAGATAGAGCTGGTTGTAAGGATTGAAAAAGAGGGAGTTTGAAGTGGCTATATGAAATCCTAGATGAGAATCTTAGGATAACTAGCCATGGTTATAACCAAAGGTTATAACCAAAGGTTCTGAAGTTCTTTGGCAGAGAGTTTTTTTCCTTATTATTCATTAACAACTTTTTTCCAACTGGGGAAGTCAGGTGTTTAGCCTAATAAAATATAATTTATATAATTGGTGAAAGTGGAATGTAAAGATAACAAAATAATGCAGTATTCCACCATGGAACAATACTCTATCTTTAATCATGGTGAGGTTAACAAGTAATGAAATGAAATACAGTCCATCTCATCACCAACCACCTATTCGATCCAGGTG
>JANHZU010002145.1:177557-191867 GCA_032468055.1 Acrochordus granulatus | reverse complement strand
GACCCCTCATGAAGACCATTATACTTATCTGGGAAGTCCAGGTATTGGGTTGGCAGTTGGAGAAATTCTTGTGACCTTGCAACTTCAATAAACCTTTTGGATTAGAACTGAGTTGTCTGGGCCTGCTTCTTCCAGTCCAACAATGAGGTGTTTTGCTGAAAACTGGAAATAAATGCTGTGTTTGGCAAAAATGTTATAAATCATGTTCATGTGACTGCAGAGTGCTGCAAACAGCTGGAAATACAGGTTAGTTGCTGAATGTTCAAAATGCGATCATGTAACTAGGGTAGAGGCAATGAACTTGGGAATAAGTTTTAAGTATACTAAGCAATCAGATGTAAGTCAAGGATTGCCTGTACTAGAAAGAAAAAAAATTCATCTTTTTTGTGAGTAAATAATTCATCTTTATTTGTTTGAAAAATAAAAAAATCAATTATTTGCTTCAAAAGAAATAACCTTTTAATTCTGTGAGGAGGCAAGCATTGTTTTTATTTACTCAGAGACTCCTCAACCCAGACAATTTGCTTATGCATAGGATGGATTGTATTTTCTATTTAATGGCAAGGTAATTTTCTGAAATAAGTTCTTGAAAAGCCTGAACAAAAAGGGTGTAATACAACATCTGGGATTTCTCAGCAATAACACAGTAATTTTCTAAAAAAAAGGCAAATTTATTTTGCAACCCCCTAGGAATACTATGAATTGTGTTTGCTTTCAATTACCACATGGGCTAATAATTTATGCTGCTTCTTTTCTTCAAAGCAGCAGTATATTATACTGAAGAATATATTGCACTTTTTCTACCATTTCATTCTTGAAAATTCGGTCTTTATAAGGAAAATGCCCTCTTTCACTGATAATGATATGTAGCAAGATTGTAAGTGTTGAATGGATTATCCTTATCCATTTCCCATAAAAGTATGGTATCAACTGAAAACACCAACATGCTGATCAAAGAGCATGAACAGGCCACATGGTATTTTCTGGATGTTTTGGACTTCAAATAAATCATATGTTCTGTGGAAATTGCTCTACAAGAAGTTGGGCTAATGACAGAACCAAGGCTGATAACACCAATAGATTTTGTTTTTTTCACCATTTTGAGTCAGGAAAGGAAAACATGAAAACTCTTCCATAACCTAGGTATTATTATTATAACCATAATACTAACTTTAGTATAAGCTCCACCTATTCTTGTTCCCTCCAGAAAAACAAAAAATCAGCTGCACCCACTGTATATTCAAACCACTAAAAATTATGATCCCTTTTATTTCAAAACATCTTTGATTCATAATATTTTCTATTCTGAATTGCAGGAATTTATCACATAATTTATATTGCTTCAATAAGAGAAAGATTTATTAAAATGGCTGCCCTTAGAATAATGAAACCTGAAGAATTCTGACTATCTTGAGGGACAGTCATCCTGGTTGATCTGAAGAACTGAAATACTCTGGCTTTTGACATAATTGCTCATATCACTTTTTACTTAAATATAGAAGAGCTTTTTGATCCTCTATGTAAGTCAAAGAGAAAACTCTGTTCAATCTGAGAGCGGAGGCAAGTTCTTTCATAACTGAGATGAACTACTTGTTCATTAGTTTCCTGCATTTAAAACTTTAAATGCAGGAAACTAAATGGAAGTTTTAAACACTTCTTTTAAAAGGGGATTATCTCTTCTAAAATAAGCATGATACGAACTATATTTGATCCATTAACCTAATACAGTAATTCATGGTAATTTTCTGTTTATTCAGCTTGCATAAAGAGATTTATTCACACTGACCATTTGGGAAAGTTGGGTATAATCTACAGCTATAATTCATTGCATCTCTTCATGTATATAGTATATACAGGGAAGGAGGATATGAAAAGGTTACAGCAAAAGCAGACAACCTCATGGCTAACAGAGTAGATGTTTAGAACTTCAATTCTTACCAATCTCAATCTACAAGGAATTGTGGGATCTGCAACCAAAACAGTCCATCAGGTGGTGGTGGACTTTAGCCTTGAAAGAACAAAACACTTCTGCTCATGATAAGGTTCTAGTTTCATTTTCCTACCTTTGTTTTGGGAAAGTTTGAAGCAACTATTCATCTCATTTAAGATACAACAAAAGTATGTAACTGAATCACTTTATGAATTGAACTGTGAAGCTGATCTGCAGCTGTTTGCAGTTTTGAAGAGATGGGACTAGAGGATGTATTTATATGTAATTAACTCTGAGATTTTAAGGCAAGGAGTTTTTTTTTTCTCCCACCACTGATTGCTATCTGTTCCTTCCAATTCTTGATTTTTAAAATGAGAAGTGCAACAGCTTAATTGCCTTGAAGTTATACTATGACTGCAAAATCTGTTCTTCATAGATGGGTAAGAAGGGAAGAGAGAAAGAGCTATTTCCTTTTCAGTGGAACTGGTAATTAGCCTCTGTTCAGGTGAGTTCTTTTTATTAATAACTCCAAGGGGCTTTGAAATTATCCCTAACAAAAAGGGATAATCTGTGAATGCCAATATGATCTGCTATAATCCTGAACATTCAAGGCTAACCTTCCTTAACCTTGGAACACTCAATTACACACACTAAAACTTCCAGCATTCTCCATTACTATCAGGAGAAAAGGAGAATTTTGTAAACTGAAGTTAAATACAGTGGAACCTTGCAAGACGAGACTAATTGTTCCGGAAGAACGCTCTTAGTGCAAAATGCTCTAAAAGTGAAAGGTTTCCCATAGGAAACAATGGAAAGTCGGATGATATGTTCCACACTCTCAAAAATATTCACAAAAAAATAATTTTCAATGGAATTTTATGCAGAAATGATTGTCCCTAACATCTGTAACAAGTAACAATGATTAATACACAATGTAAAGCAGGAATAGAGCAAACTAACCAGAACTTATGTATCTGCTTCAAGGCAGATTCTGGTCTTGGCTACTGCTAGGCTGGTTGCTGTCCGGTACCCCCTGCTGGCATGGAGGATCCGCTACTGCCACCGCTCGAGGCAAAAGGGCCTTTTCCCTCAGCAACGTCTCACAGTACAGCACACAGACAGTAATGAAGTAAACTGCATGTGGCAGCATCAACAGAACTCTCGCGTGGTTGCTGCCTAGACAGTAATGAAGTAAACTGTACATGGCAGCGTCGACAGAACTCTCACGTGGTTGCTGCCTGAATGGGGAATAGAGCGTGCTGACTGATGACATGTAAGGTATCGCGTGAAGCTTGCTTGTCTTACAAGTCACTGCTTGTCTAGCGGAATAAACTTTATTAAAAAATTTTGCTTGTCTTGTGAAAATCTCATCTTGCAAGGTGCTTGTCTTGCGAGGTTCCACTGTATCTGGAGAACTTCATCATTGGGAAAGGTTGTTTCAGTTTACTACACAGATTGAGATTTACAGTGGAACCTCTGATTGCGAGCCAAATTTGTTCTGAAACAAAGCTCTTAATCCAAATTGCTCTTAAATCAAAATAAGGTTTCCCATAGAAAACAGTGGAAAGTCAGATGATCCATTCCATGCCCCAAAAAATATTCACAAAAAAAAACATTTCAATGGAATTTTATGTAGAAATGATTGTCCCTAATATTTGAAACAAGTCCAGTAGAACCTTACAAAATGAGCATCTCACAAGATGAGCAAAAAAATTTAATAAAATTTATTCCGCTGGACGAGTGGCAACTCACAAGACAAGAAAACTTTGCACCATAAGTTTCCCATTCAGGAAATGTTGTGTAGTTTACTCCATTGCCATAAGGCAGCAAGTACACACGCGTTCTGCCGACACTGCTACGTGGCTTACTCTGTTACTGTGCGTGACTGCTCTTGCCCAGAATATACAGCAGGTCGACGTTCCTGATCACAAGATGAGCACCGTGCGATGAGCTCACATGGGAAATCTCACAACAGAGCTGTCGGTTCTCCTCTCTTGCTGCGTTACAGCGTAAATTAAGTGAAAGGCGTTCAAGAGATGGAACTCCAGAGACTTCAGATTCTCTCTCCAGGCAGTCTCCTCCCCCTCCCTTGCACCAGCCAGGACTATTCTGAAAGCATGCACACACAAAATAAAGCAGAAATTCACCCTCGTTGCCCAGCCTGACCCCTGCGGCCTGTTTCTTCTCCCCTCATAGTATGGGGGCAAGAAACATTTCCAAACCACCCACAAAAGACTCCCAGAAAAGCTTTGCTGAGGGAAAAGGCAGTTTTGCCTCAACAGCGGCAGCAGAGGATCCTCCCAGCCAGCAGCTGGCCTAGCAGCAGCCTCGAAACAGATCCATAAGTGCTGGTTAGTTTGTTCTATTTCTGCTTTATATCAAGTGTTAATCAGTTACTTGTTTCAGATGTTAGTGACAATCATTTCTACATCAAATTCAGTTGAAAAAGATTTTTTGGTGAATATTTTTGGGGGTGTGGAACGGATCGTCCGATTTTCCATTGTTTCCTGTGGGAAACCTCATTTCACTTTAAGAGCATTTTGTGCTAAGAACGTTCTTCCGGAACAGATTAGTCTCATCCTGTGAGGCACCACTGTAACAATGATTAACATACAATATAAAGCAGAAATAAATTAATCAGCACTTATGGATCTGCTTCGAGGTAAATTCTGGCCTTAGGTACTGCTAGGCTGGCTGCTGTCAGTGCTTCCTGCTGGATTGGGAAGATCCACTGCCACTGCTGCTCAAGGCAAAGCAGCTTTTTCCCTTGGCAATGCCTTTCCTGGGTTGTTTGAAAATGATTCTCATCATAAGCTGCCTCCAGGCTATGAGAGGAGAGAAAAGGGGTCTGGATGGTGCTGTACAATGAGTGTGTGTTTTTGGTGCATGTGCACATGCTTTGAAAAGAGTCCTGGCTGGCACGAGGGAGACCAGAGGGACAAGAGGAGGGGGAGAGTGACTGCCTGGAAAGAGAATCTGGAATCTGAGTCTTGCAAGTTCTTTCTCTTGAATGCCTTTCACTTAATTTATGCTTTTTATTCAGCAAGAGAGAAGAACCATCAGCTCTGTTGTGAGATTTCCCACGTGAGCTTATCGCATGGTGCTTGTCTTGTGAGTTGCCGCTCATCAACCAAATTAAATTTTATTAAAAAATTTTGCTTGTCTTGCAAAAATCTCGTGCACCAAGGTGCTTGCAATCCGAGGTTCCACTGTATCTTACTTGGGGTTTTTTATTCATCTTCAGCGCTGGAAGTCAATTTTCAATACATTTGAAACAGATCTTCATATAGTCCAAATTAAATATTTTAGGAATGCCTAACCCTCAACCCAGCCCAATTTTAGAATGAATATTTCAGTACATTTTACTTGTAATTTTTTAAAAAATTAAATAAATCCCTGAACAATATGGTTTCAGCAATTTATAATCTAAAGGAGAACATACAAAGGAACTTATGAGAAGGAAGATCACAGGGTTAAAATTTTGGAACAACATTTGGAACAACACTCAGGTGATCCATCTCCCCCCTCTTTTTAGAAATAGCATCCACTATTTTGAACACTGCCCAAGAGACCCCTCAGAAGTTAAATTAAAATGGCATGAAGTACAAAAAGCAGGTTTGACTTCCTTATGTAGATAAGAAACACAATTCATTTCTTCTTTACATAGCTTATGCTTTTAAGAGTAATGTTATATTCTATTTTATGTATGCATGAATATTCATTCATATTTTATTTTTGGAGGGGTACATAGAAGTTTTTTGGCAATGTTTTTGGAAATCATTTGCCCTTGCCTTCTCCCTACAGCTGAGAGAGAATGACTGGCCCAAGGTCACTCAAGTGGACTTTGTGCCTAATGTGGGACTAGAATTCAGTCTGCTGGTTTCTGCCCACTGCTTTCAACCATTTTATGAAATTAATTCCATACATTATCTACAACAGCAGTACACTATATTAAGAGATTTGCATTTTCTATTTTTTGTAGAGAGGCTTCTAAAAATCAAGGCTACCAATGTGTTATGAGTCACTAATATAATAATGCAAATGAAAGACTTGAAATATGATTTATTCTGATATATCTTATTCCTGATTGCATTGAATTAATATTTAAACTAGCTAGGTTTTCCAGCCTTCTAATGTTACATAGCATTCCAATTAATATAAATATAATAAAAGTTTAAAATTTGTTTTATTTTCAAGAGAAGGAGAGAAGATGGAAATGCTTTCAAGCCCAAATTTTCCTGTAGGATATTCAGGAAGTATAAATCCTTGAATGAAGAGGGAATATGTGTTCACCAGAAAGTAGAATCAGATTAATTTACCTGTTTATGGCTCATAATAAACCACAATTTCCCATAACTGTACATCTAATTTTAGCAAATGGCTTGCCTGCATGTCAGATTAAAAGTGACATAAAACAAGTTTTTAAATTCAGATTAGAAAATAATGGCAAAAATAACGTTAATTAGTCATAGTTTGCCCAATGAGAGAAGAAATTTGTAAATTTAGATTTCAGATTTGTGGTCTGAAAGATGGTAGGATTCATAGAAGTCAATTTTTACTTCTTATATGACAATGTCATCAGCCCTTATTGAGCGCTACCAAATTATATGCTCAATGGGCATATAGGCAGAAAATAGAATTCACAAAATGCAGGGAACATTAGGAATAAGTTTTATGGATCTGGTCTCCCCCTTCTTCTCTATAGATCTTGTTTATTTATTATATTTCTATGCCACCGAAATCTGGGACTCTCAGCGGCTAACAAAAACAACCATTAAAAACATTAAAAAAATTAAAAACAACCATTAAAAACATTAAAAAAATAAAATAAAACATTAAAATAAAATAAAAAACCCAATGGATTTGAGAGGTGGGCTAAAAATATTACATGCATAAAAAATGCATATATGCAAGCGGTTTGTGTGGCACAGAAGTGAACTAACTCAATCAGATGGTAAACCCAATGAGAACACTGCTGTAGTGAAACGAGTATACCCTTGGAGTTGGACTGTTTACTGTCCATGCACCTCTAAGAGAGTATCTGATTGGGCCAAATCTCTGCTACCTGAAGTCAACAACATCAAGAGAATAGCCCTCTACCTCAATTTGCGTAGTGTTATCATGTGTGTCATCAAGAAGCAGATCTGTAAAACCTCCAGGTTCTGAGGAGTCCTGTCCTACGCTGGCTCTGTTGGTGTCCACTGATTTGAGCAACTCCAAATGTCGTTTCCATCTGTGGCTATATCTGTAGGAGTCCATGTGCACATTTTTCTCCACCCGAGGGAAGTTCTGAACCATTTCATAAAATGCACCTATCAGATAAAAAGATAAGATAGGATTCTTAATGAAGATTAAAAGAGAAATCCAGGGATTTTTTTTTCATTTACAAATGGGAGACCAGATAACAAAGGGCAATGTTCCTGTTAAGGATTTCAGGATTCTGTTTTCCAAAGTATGTGATTCCATTTATCTTCCCTCTCCAATTTTCCATTCCCTCCCATTCCCCCATATTTAGCATTTCACAATTATCAGTCTTCATTTTTCTGCATGTGGGGGGGTAACCAATGAGTGAGAATACGCTACATTTCAGATCAGAAACTGAAGAGGTGTTCTGAAGTGAGATGAGTCAACATCTCCTCAAAGCAGCTAAAGAAAACATATGGAGTTTTTAAAGGGGCATGGGAACACTTCTGGCACCTTCTTAACTGAAAAAAATTATTTTCCTGGGGTCATGCAGTCACACTGCAATTCCTCCAAAAGGCTCAGCTAGTTTAAGGAAGTTTCACCAGTCTTCCTCTGTTCAGTTTCAAAGCAAAACACATCCAATATGCAAACCTTTGAATAAAGGCATGTTGGCTATATATTCTAAGAATGAGGTTGCTGTTAAATATCAGAAACAATTCCAGCAGAATACCTCATCTATAGAACAAGAATGGCCAACATTTTGAGTTTGGGGGCCTTAATCGATGGCTAATTATACTGCAATGTCACTAATATGGGGAGAGCTAAATTTTTTTTAAGATTGTGAAGAAGTTAAATGGCAGATTTGAAAAATCTGAAGGAACTTTTTTGTTCTTTAAACTATCCACAAATGAAAACAAATCTACTTAGCATAGGAAGGATTTTAGGGTTTAAAGGAGTTCCATGAATGAATTAAAGCTCTCTAAGGCTTAAGACATCCATTCTGATTATTAACCTGACCAGAACACCCCATTCCAAGAACAAATGATCCAAAATTTCATAATCACACATGGAAAGAAATTTGGGGTATAGACTACAGATTTGTTTTTTTCAACACAGATGTCCCCAAATTGACAGGTAATGGTTTCAGAAAGAATATAACCATGTTTAGCTAAATATAATCATAGTTTTCCTGCAACTCTTCCATAGGGAATTCAGCAACAAATTAGAGCATAAGCCTTGATTCCTCTCTGTTTAGCATGTCAACAGCCCTAACAGAACTAAACAACCATACACATATGCACCTACAAGCATACACATTGTATCACATTTCCTTGGTCACAAAAATTCTTTCTTCTTTATGCTAATTTGTGATTTGATGCTTTCCTAGAGAAGACAGATTTACCATTGTTATTTCTGATTTTATTACATCCAGGCTCAAACTTCAATGAACTAGGTCATAGTCATCCAAAAGTGGGCTGAATTCTCAGCGTGGCTGTACAGTATTGACTGATGGGCTAATAGATAGACTGGAGTAGTAAAAATGCACAGTATTTCATCATAGATTCAGTCTGCCATTATACTTTGGGCAAAGATAAAATTAAAGTTAATAATGAATAAATAAACATTTGAGTAATTCCTGTCAGAAATATTTAATCAAAACAAAAGAAATAAAATAAATATTCAACAGTTGTTGCAGAGAAGACTACAAAGCCTAAATACATTATTGGCAATTCTACAATCTGGGTGTATAAGATAAGCACAAGCAAATCTACTGAGCATTCAACAAGAATTGCAACAAAGTTTAAAAAACAGGCATCTGGACTGGATTTTTTTCTCAAGTAGAAGACGTTTCACCTTTAATCCAAAAGGCTTTCTCAATTCTGTTTTTTAAACTTTGTTGCGATGCAATTACCCTGGACGAGTGAGAGTCTTCACAGACATATTCAACAAGAAATAATAATTTGCATTAATTTCTTTAAAAAGATATTTCCACTTTGGTATGAAAATGACAACATACCAATAGTTTTAATACATTTATCTGCAAGAAAGCTTTGCAGATAATGATTCAGACTAGTGATACAAGAAAAATATTCTCTGCCTTTATATGTTTATAAGTTTATGGCAAGATGGGACCCCTTCCCCAAATAAGGCACAGACTTTACATATTTCATCCCTCTTGCTCTTTTTGGAGAAAATACAGCAAATGACCTTTCCTGCTGGAAATATCTTAGGCTTGTAGAGAAATTAATGAAAGACCTGACAGAATTAATAGATAAGATTTTCAAGTCTAGTACTCAATTAGCACTGCAGTGTCATTCAATTTAATTGGAAATAGCTCAGACGACATTAAAAATAGTTCAGTCATAAGGGAAATACAGTGATTAAAACTTACCTAATACCTTACATGGACAGAACCAGTGCTATTATAATACTTTATTTTGAAGCAAATGTGTGTAGTTTTAGCTGTCTGTAACTCTTCCACTATCACACATGAGGAAACACACCATGAGAAAACACATGTTTCATATACTGTTGTGGGAAGAGGAAAGATTAGCAACAAGGGGGTATATAATGAATATGTAATTAAACCTGTGTTTTGCTCTAATGATTTCAGCAGTTGTCCTTGAGAGGTTTGCATGAAATTAAGAGATAAAATGATCAGATGGCAATTTTATTTCCCACTTAGGTTGAATGTGAATTAAGATTGAAGCCCTATATCACAGCAAGAGAAAGGGAATGAGCGAGGTAGCAATCATGACCACTTCTGACTATTCTGAGACCAGTCAGAATTAATGAATAGTTGTTGCATGTATCCTGGACCACTTATGCTTGTTGCTGATCAGTCCAGCTCTCCCAGTCAATGCAATCAATGAGAAGCACTATAGCAAGAATGCATGTATTATTTCACTCAGCCCAGGCAGGCTTGAAAAGAATATTTTAACACAGGGCTGAGGTGAATGGAAAGAAACTGCTATTAAAAAAAATATAATAGCTATAATAGCTATTGGCAAAGCCTCATTCTGCCTCAGAGGCAGTTGCACTAAGTTACTTCCTGCTTTAACTAGAAAAGAGATGATTAATTCATTTTCTGGAATCATTCTTGCCAAAGCTTGGATCTAGTCCATTTAGTTACTATTTACTATTGTGATTTTTTTGAAAATAGGTATTATCCTTTTTTTCATTCTCCTTATATTATTTTTAGAATCTGGTTTCATATTGTCTTTTTTCTCTGTACTGTATATATACCACTTTCTATTTTTAATTATGTTTTAAATGATTGCACATTATCCAGAGAATTTCTGTAAACAGAGTTTATTGTTAAATATTGCTATATGGAGCTTACAAGATGAACTTAAAACTCATATTTCTCCTCCATTTAGGGATCAATATGAGAGAGGAGAAATAATTGGCCAATCCTCACAAATAGGAATAAATAATGGAGTCTCTCAGGGATCTCTTTGTTCATAAAAACTGGAGGTAGAGGGAGCAGTTAATTGCACAGCATTATTTAAAATAAAAAAGGGAAAGCAAAGAATTTCAAAAAGATGTTAATAAGCTGATCAATGGGCATTAACTGGCAAAGATGGTTCAATGTAAAGATAAAATTTCTGTGCTGGGACAAGGAAATACTGTGCTTGTAACCATTTTTGTGTTTTTATGGTTTTACTTCTTGTGATAGTTTGCTGATTAGTATTAATTGGATTGAGATGGATAGCTATAGAAATTGAATAAATACAGTAAAATAAATCTTCACATATACAAGGTTGGAGTCAGAGTTGTGATAATTAGTCTAGTGAACAGTTTGATTAATCATCTGTATAATGTGTAACCAAAATTCACAACCTGAGTTTCCTTAGAAAAGGAGAAAAAATGCAATTGAAATGATAATGAAATTTGTAGAAATTGGCTAATGGTACAACAGCTCTTAGAATATTACATTTCTGATTTTTCTCTCAAAAAGTTTTTGTAATACTGGAAAAGGTACACAAAAGGCAGCAAAAATTATCAAGATCTGGACCAATATAAGAATATTATTCTTATATAAGAATAATTAATAACAAAAGGCATAAAACGCAAGCAGAGCATCACTGCAGAAAAGAAACATCAACCATGCTTCACTGATACACTCATATTTTTTTCTCAGCAACAATATGAAAAATATTTGAATTAATCAAGAATATTTTTTATTTTCTCAATCTGATCTATTGCCCTGTATTCCCCAGTTGCCTTCAATTTAAGTCTTGTACAAAGCAGATGGAGCTTCCTGTTGAGATAGAAATGCTGAAAGCTGTATTTAGTTTTAGAAATCCAATAATCTGATAGCAAGGTTACATAGATCATCCTTTGAAAATGTTTAGCTGCAAATGAGATATACAGCATTTTTCCAGAAGGTGAAAGTTCCCAATTCTCACATCAATAATATTTACATAATTCTTTCTTTTATTGAAGAATATTGCATCTATGCATATTGTATGGCCTAGTACACAACAATCTATAGCTGTCTTCTTTTCTTCCCAACAATATGCATTTCAGTTCTTAAACATATAATTCAATAATTTTACATTAATCAATACTTTTTAATTGGTTGTGAGAACCAGTTTGGTTTAGTGGTTAAAGTAACATACTAAAAACCAGGAGTCCATGAGTTTCAATCCTGCCTTAGGCACAAAGCAGCTAGGTGACGCTGGGTCAGTCTCTGTCTTTCAGCTCTAGGAAGAAGGCAATGGTAATCCACTTCTTAAATCTTGTCAGAAATCTGCTGGCATTGTTCACACTATTATCAGAAGTTAACACTGACTTGCACACACAAAAAATAAAAGGTTGCATGGTATATTTTTTCTCTCATAAATTTTCCAAATGCTGCCTTTATTAAGAGAAGATACAACAAAAAAAAATTGTTACAGATTTCTATGTAGCCCATATTAGGACTTAGCTTAAGTTCCGTCCTGGGTTGCTTCTTTATCTAAAGGGGAATGCTTGGCTGTCTTGGAAAATGAGACACTGATAAGCTGTTGGAGGAATAAGGGTTTCTTTTTATTCATAGAAACTTGGCAATTTTAGCCATTAAAATGCTTTCCTACTTATAAACAACAACATAGATACAGCAAAAGCATAATACCAGATTTTGTAGGATTATGCTTAATCAGCTACAACTTTTTGTAGAAGTCTTTGCTTAGTCTTGTTTAGCCTGATAGCGTCCAGTAACCAGTGATTTCCTGGGTCAAAAGTTAAGGAAAAAAATCTCTGTGGCTGCTTGTATGAGAGTGGTTTGTATGCTTATTATCTTTGTATGCTTACATATCCTGTCTATATGTAGACAGGATTAAATTAATTTTATAAAGAGAATGCCTCACTTTGCAAGTAATTAATTTAATTGATACTTTTTATTTTAATTAATATTGGTCTTTTGTACTTATCTTTTTTAGAGTGTGGCTTTACACAAACACCCCTCCTCACACACCCAAATGCATCAGAAGTATACATTTATTCTGTATACTTCTGATGTATTTGGGTGTGTGAGAACAGGTGTTTGTGTACCCCTTCTCACACACGCAAATACATCAGAAGTATACAGATGAGTACTATGCCAGAGGTTCAACCATACTGGACAGATCTCATCGGAGGAGCCAGACAAAAAATGGCTCCCTCCCATAAAAATATGGTGAGACATAATTTACAGAAAAGCATATCAGTTTTGTCATCGCCTGGATCAACAAGGTCAATGCTAAATGTTGGAGTTCCTGGACATCTGGTGAAAAATTGGCTACAGGTTTCCATTGGAGAAATGGCAATCCACTCCAGTATCCTTGCCAAGAAAAACCTGTGGACAGTAACAAAAGGCATATGATGGCTATAAGTAGCATCACAGTCAATATAAGAATGAGAAAAGCAATACTGGAATACAATCTCAAAAAGAGAATGATCTTGGTTCGAATCCAAGGCAAACCATTCAAAATCACACTAATCCAAGTCTATGCCCCAACCACTGATACTGAAGAGGCTGAAGTTGACCAGTTCTATGAAGGCCTACAAACACCTTCTAGAATACCAAAAGAAGATATATTATAAAGGATATAGTGGACATTACTCTGTTTGAACTGTTGCTGTCAGGCAAACAGTACAGAACAATCAAAACAAAGACAAATAGATTTAAAATAGTTTTTACCCAACAGAAATAATCACACTAAATTCAATATAAGTGTGCAATATTCAGATTCATTGTATAACATGTACAATGTCATATTTTCATGTTTGATGTACAGTGGGGACTGTAGAGAGTGGTTGTGTATGATAGTTTCTATGAGGTCTGCATTTTTAGGTTTTTTTTTTTATTATGCATCACATTTCATTTTTGTGAAACTCTATGAGTGATTCCCTGACTGGGTGGCATTTTTAATTTTGTTGTACATGGTGCAATGACAATAAAGATTATGATTATGTCGTTTTCTTCAGAGGAGATTGGAATGCTAAACTAGGGAATCAAAAAACAGGCAAGATAACCAGGACTAATAGACACTACAAAATAAAGGAGGGCAAAGGCTAACAGAATTTAGTCAAGAGAATATACTGGTCATAACAAACATACTTTTCCAAAAACCCAAGAGGCAACTGTACACATGGACGTCACCAGATTGTCAACACCGAAATCAGATTATAGTGGAACTTCACAAGATGAGCACCTCACTGCATGAGATTTTCACAAGATGAGCACATTTTTTAAATAAAATTTATTCCGCTTGATGAACGGCGACTCGCAAGATGAGCAAGCTTTGCACAATAACTTATGCATCATCAGGCAGCATGCTCTGTATTTCCCATTGAGGCAGCAACCGCGTGAGAGTTCTGTCGACGCTGCCACGTGCAGTTTACTTCATTACTGTCCGTGTGCTGTCCTGTGAGACGTTGCTGAGGGAAAAGGCCCTTTTGCCTCGAGTGGCAGCAGTAGCAGATCCTTCGAGCCTGCAGAGGGTGCCAGATAGCAGCCAGCCTAGCAGCAGCCGAGGGCAGAATCTGCCTTGATCTGTAAGTGCTGGTTAGTTTGCTCTATTTCTGCTTTATATTGTGTGTTAAGCATTGTTACTTGTTTCAGATGTTAAGAACAATCATTTCTACATCAAATTCTGTTGAAAATGATTTTTTTGTGAATATTTTTGGGGACGTGGAATGGATTGTCCGACTTTCCATTGTTTAGATCG
>JANHZU010002145.1:94471-105361 GCA_032468055.1 Acrochordus granulatus | reverse complement strand
CCAGTCCAGATGCCTGTTTTTTAAACTTTGTTGCGATGCAATTACCCTGGACGAGTGAGAGTCTTCACAGACATAGTGACTCTGTTAATACATCATTCTTAATTGGATTGAAGGTACGATGGTTAATGTGTAAATTTCATAATTTGATCAAGTAAGTCTTAAAATTAATCCAAAAAAATTAAATTGTAGTTTAAATCAGCCTTGGGCTGTTTCAAATTAACTTGCTAACTAATCTCTTCAAGGAAAACATCTCATAACATTTTCTGCCCATGATCTGAAGAAAGATGAAATTCTAGAAAGGCCTTGCATCAACAACTAAAGGTATGGCTAGATAGTGTCTAGTTGTTCTTAATTTGTCATTCACAGGGACACATATAGAAGTAGAAAAGAGGCAGAAGTAATTAGACCACAGTGTTGGCACCAATAACAAGCCAAACTATGATAGCTTCTCAACCTTATTTTCACAAGACAGGAATATTCAAAAGAACATTTTTAGGACTGACGAGATCATCGACAATCATGCACTGCTGGCATAAGTGAATGAGTTAACTTCCGCAGAAAACAATTAATCTGATCAATCACATCACATGAAAAGTGCCAGCAAGTGTCACAGATAATTTAAGTGTTAATTATCTTCTTTTCTCAAGTTTAAAGATGACCTCTCACAAAGAAACAAACAAAAAGTTTCAGAGACAAGATGATTTTGCCACACATATGTGTTAATCTGATTCATGGATCAAAATATACGTACAAAAATCATGTACAGCATCTGGAGGTCAAAATACTTATACACAAAAAGTAGCTCATTAAAAAGGAGATGGTCAATTTGAGTTTATACCTAATCCATATACATGGATACAAGAAGTTCTGATTTATGGAGAACACATCAGGAACTCAAACACTCTTTTTTCCCCTTGTAGACAAGAAGTCTACAAGATTGGCTGATGTGAGAGAACATAACTGGCCAAAATACAGCTTCCTTAGCTAAAAATCTTATTAAATGTAATTCAATCTTCACCACACTGAAACACCATTGTGTAGGTTTTTCTACAAGAAAACAGAAACTAAATTTTTAAGTTATCTAAAGCAGAGAAATTCCACAGTATAATTTTCCTAAAAATTGAACACCCACATATAATGCATACATATTTGTAAGTTACTATTCAAAAATGACTGCACAAACCTTGCAACTCCCCCAGGATAGCTTTGAGGATTATTAAATTCACTATACCCATTCATTTCTCCACAAAATTATTCTACTTGGTGCTGAAATAGCTCTTTTAAAGTAATTCTTATTTTATGTGCACAGATTTAGTTCTAAGAAACATTTTTTTTATTAGGAAACAACTATCTAGCTTATATTTTTCTGAGGAAAAGCACACATTACAAAACCAAACCAAAACATTTTCTATCCATTTTTTTGGCATGTTTATTTAATTCTGGGAACACTTCAATGATAACTTAGTCAAAAGCTGTAACTTTTGGGTTGACTTTTCAATAAAAATGAATCCAGTCATTTTAGCTGCTGTCATGTTTATACTAGCTAATAGAATAACTAACAATATCCCATGGGGCCCAGTGTGTGAATTAGTTTCTCTGCATCTCATTTTCCATATTCATGGATCATTACCTTGTCATGGTGAAGGGGTTTGCATAACTGTGAGCTATGCCATGCAGGGCCACCCAAGACCAACATGTTACGGAGAAGACTTCTGACAAAATGTAATCCACTGGAGAAAAAAATGGCAACCCACTCCAGTATCCTTGCCAAGAAAACACCACGGACAGTATCAAATGGCTAAAAGATATAATGCTGGAAGATGAGCACCTCAGGTCAGAAAGTATCTTCTATTGGGAAAGAGTGGAGAGCAACTGTAAGTAGCTCCAAAAAGAGTGAAGCAGCTGGGCCAATGGTGAAAGGACACTGAGCTGTGGATATGTCTGGTGGTGGAAGTCCAATGCCAGAAAGAACAACACTGCATAGGAACCTAGAATGTTAGATCTATGATTAAAGGTAAGCTGAATGTGATCAAACATAAGATGGCAAGATTGAACATTGACATCTTGGGAATCAGTGAACTAAAATGGATGGGATGTAGGCAAGAATCCCCATAGTCAATAAAAGAATGGTGAAAGCAGTACTGGAATACAAGCTCAAATGATCTTGGTTAGAATCCAAGGCAAACTATTCCATGTCACAGAAATCCAAGTGTATGCTCCAACCACGCCAAAAAGGCTGAAGTTAACCATTCTATGAAAGCCTACATGTTCTTGAACTAACACCAAAAAAAAATTTTCATCATATTGAATTGGAATGATAAAGTAGATAGTCAAAAGATAATTGGAATAACAGATCTAAATGTCGCTGATAACCATGATGGTGTGGTCGATGACCTAGAGCTGGACATCCTTGTGTGTGAAGTCAACAAAGCTAACAGAAGGGAGGGTGTTCCAGGTGAACTATTTAAAATCCTAAAAAATGATGCTGTTGAATTGTTGTATTCAATATGCCAGCAAATTTGGAAAACAAAATTGGCCATAGAATTGGAAAAGGTCACATTCCAATCCCAAAGAAAGGCAATGCCAAAGAATGTTTAAACTACCATACAACTGTGCTCATTTTACACACTAGCAAGGTTACGTTCAAAACATTACAAGCTAGGCTTCAGCAATATGTGAACCTAGAACCATCAGAAGTACAAGCTGGGTTTCAAAAAGGCAGAGGAATGAGAGATTAAATTGCCAACATTCAATGAATCATGGAGAAGCAAAGGGGTTCCAGAAAAACATCTACTTCTGCTTCACTGATTACACTAAAACTTTTGATTATGTGGATCACAACAAACTGAGGCAAATTCTTAAAGAGACAGGAGTACCAAACCACCTTATTCTCTCCTGAAAAACCTATATGTAAGTCAAGAAGTAACAGTTAGAATCAGACATGGAACAAATGATTGGTCAAAATTGGAAACAAGGCTGTATATTGTCACTCTGCTTATTTAATTTATATAGAGTACATCATACAAAATGCTGGGCTGGGTGAATCATAAACCGGAATTAAGATTGCTGCAAAAAATATCAACAACTTCAAATATGCAGATTATACCACTCTAATGGCAGAAAGTGAAGAGGAATTAAAGAGCCTCTTGATGAGGGTAAAACAAGAGAGTGCAAAAGCTGGCTTTAAATTCAGCATTAAAAAAACTGACATCATGGCAACCTGTCCCATCATTTCCTGGCAAATAGAAGGGAAAAAATGGAAACAGTGACAGATTTTACCTTCTTGGGCTCTAAGATCACTGCAGATGATGACTGCAACTATGAAATTACGATACTTGCTCTTTGGGTGGAAAGCTATGGCAAATGTAGAAGCATATTAAAAAGCAGAGACAAAAAGTCATCTTACCAATAAAGGTCCATATGGTCAAAGCTATGGATTTCCCAGTACTACAGCTATGAGAAATGGACAGTAAGGAAGGCTGAGGGCCAAAGAATTGATGCCTTCAAACTGTGGTGCTGGAGAAGAGTCTTGAGAATCCTTTAGACTCTAAGGAGACAAAACCAGTCAATCCTAAAGAAAATCAATCCTGACTGTTCATTGGAAGGACAGATACTGAAGCTGAAGCTCAAATATTTTGGCCACATAATGCAGAGAGGACTCAATGGAAAAGACCATGATGCTGAGAAAGATTGAAGGCAAAAGAAGAAGGGGACAGCAGAGGATGAGTTGGTTGATGGTCTTAACATGAATTTCAGCAAATTCTGGGAGATAGTAAAAGATATGGAGGCCTGCCATGCCCATGGGGTTGTGAAAAACCTGACATGATTTTGGGAATGAACATTATCTCTGTTTATGCAGCTGCCAGAGAAGAAGAATCTTTGAGCAGTTTGACTTGCCCATTAAGTACATATAAATTCATGTAACTGAATTTATTGGTAGTTATTCAATTAGATGGAGGAGATCATGTTGGAAATATCTCAATAGAAGAATCTTGAAGCTCTCCTGTTTTGCCCTCTCATGGGCAACAATGGCACAGCAATAACAGCACAGCAAACAATCCAGATATTTTGTTATCATAAAATACAATTCAATAGATTTGAGCTTTTATTCAACAGACTGAAGGCAGGATGGGCCAAAAGTAAATCTAAATCTACTAGTAGAGCCCTGGGAATATTATCAGAGAGTAGTTCAAAAAGATTTATGATCTTGACCAAACCATAACAACAATGAAACATTTTCCAAATCATTAGATGTAAACAAGGTCACAATTTATTTATTTATATTTAAACCCTGTTTTTATTGTATTTATAAATAATTCAAGACAACAAACACATGCAGTAGTCCTTCCTCCTATTTTCTTCACAATAATAACCTTGTGAGTTGAGTTGAACTCAAAGAGAACAACTGGCCTAAAGTCACCCAGCTGGCTTTCCTGCCTAAGGTGACACTAGAACCCATGGTCTCCTGGCTTCCAGCCTTAATGCCTTAACTACTAGACTACTGGCAATCCAATGCACTCTAAGGGTCATGTAAATCCACTATACCATTTTCAAACTCTGTCCTCCTAAATGTAGAATCATTAAAATCAATAAAACTTTAGTTTGCCATATTTAATTTAAATTCACCGAGTTTAATTTAAGAATGCCTAAATTTGAATCTAACCTATTTTTTTCAGACCCTTTACACCTACCATTTCACTGTGACTTTCTTTATAAATGTCCTTTGGAAGGACATAATCATTACCCATGCCCGAAATTCAAATGATCTGCTCCATTAATTACTTCATTCAAAATTTAGATTTTGTATCTTAGATTCCCTTCTGCATATTTTAAGAATTATGCATATTCCAGGACAAACTTGGTTCATATTTCCATAATATATTTAGTATATTAGAGGAGTCAGAAGAAAAAGCACTGAAAACATCAGCTTCAGAACTGGGAGTGGAGATAAGAAATTTTGAACCTAGAATCTTCTGTATTTAAAGCATGCATATGTTCTGATCCTGAGTTATAGCATATAAAGACAGGAAAAGATCCAATTCTGGCATGAATTTTGTTAGAAAGATTAGCTTCAGCATTTAAAATCCAACAGAGAGAAGGGTAGATTTAAACCCATTCATTTTAATAGCTTTAACTATTTGAATAATGGGCTGGATTTTTGTCAACAAATAGCTTTCCCGCCAAGAAAAAGAAAATGAAGCACCTGGATCTGAGTATTTATGTTGAATATTTATATAATGCCTTTCATTGAGGTGTTCAAGAACTCTTAATGAAGTGCAAGACTGCAAGAATAGCAAAAACAGCCAATAATAAAATCCAGCAATAATTTTTTTTGTTTTTTGTTTTGCATTGAGTCATTGTTGACTGCTGGTGAGTGTCTGGATAAATCCCTGCAGTTTTCTTGGCAAGATTTCAGAAGTGGTTTGTTATTACCTATTTTCTGTGGCTGAGAAAGAGTGACTGGCCCAAGCTGACCTACTTGGCTTTGTGTGAAAGGAGGGATTAGAACTCACAGTCTCCACCCTATCTTAGCTGCTGCAATAGGGTCTAATGTCATTTATCTATTAGTGTAAAGCAGGTCTGGCTGTAAACAACTGATGGCTCTTTGTTTTGCAATTTCCTTCTGTCCCTGCCTAAATGACCGGTGATATAGAAGCAGTAATGTACTGTGTAATCCAACATTTGGGAGGACTCCAAATTTTTTACTCTTGCTCTCAAGCCACATTATGTTATCATTCCCAAGTCCACTATATGAAATGTATTTTAGCAGAAAATAGATGGATCCAGGCAATAAATGGGCCCTTTGCATGTCACAGGCCAACATGAAGCTCCATCATTGGGGCTATTTCTCTCCGTGCTTCCGTTCACAAGTATATCAGCTGAAAATATTTATGTCAAGGATAGGCAATTTCTGTTAGGCATAAATCATTGAGGAAATCTATCTATGAAGTCATTAAAAAAACAGATTTAATGAAATATAAGCAATCCATCCATCAATCAGGCAATTTCTTTTCTTCCAGATGTTTCTTCCCTGATTTCAAGCCATGCTTCCTGGGGCTAATGCCTACAGTCCAAAAATATATGGAGGGCTACAGATTACTATAGAAATGAGTCACAAAGTGCTTATCTATAGTATCTGCAAGGGATTGGTGATGTCACATCTGCCACATAAATGATACAAATTATTTAATTACATAATAATGGATATGACTACTTTATGGTTTGTAACAGATGCCTATGATTCCTGATAATTTTTCCAAATAAAAAGGAAACATTAAGTATGTGTCAATAAAGTTATATAAAGTCTCACCAGGGACACATTAATTTCAATCTTATTTCCTTACTGTAGTAGCATTTTTCATAATATAAATTTTCTTGTATTTTATAATAATTTTAATAAACAATTTCCTTCAATATAATGCTGTTTCTGTGTACTTGTTCCCAAGCTAAATTAGTGTTTGTTTTTAAACTTACTACTATTCTTGTATTAAAAATTTAATATTTTTAAATAAAAATCTATAGTGCCTATAAGTAATCTTTGACTTATGACTGGTTGCTTAGCGATAGTCCGAAGTTAGGATGGATTCCCCAAACGCTATTTACAACCTCATTTCAGAGTTCCAAAGGCTGCACATGTGCAGCCACATGACTATATTTCAGGGGCTTGGCAACGAGCTCACCTCTGGCTGGCTGCGGCATTCTGCAGCCTGGGTGATAATAATTTACAATTAAATTTGTAAAGGTTGAAAAATAAAAAAAATTTGTAAAAAGAAATTTGCCAATTTCCAGCCTTTTCAGAAAGTTTCTGGCAAAAATCGTCCATAGGAACACATTGATGCATTTCACGACTGTGGCATTTGCTTAACAACTGCTAGAAATAAGTTGTAAAATCAGGTCTGATTAAGTGGCTATCTCAACTTACAGCCATCATGACTTAGGCCAGAAATTCTGGGCTCCGTTATGTTTGTAAGTCAAAGACTACCTGTAAATAGGTTTCTCCTCTGTATCCAGAGAATATGACCAGAATTGCTACTTTCCATCATATGGAAATGCCTCCTCTCACAGAATATACCAGGCAGATAAAAAATAACCATGGCCTAGTTCAGACACCACACAGTACTAAGATCTGGCTCATTTTATTCATGGTTTACGGATACATATACACACAGGCTGGAATTATACAATGACATAAATATTGGCTTACAAATCACCATGGGTTCTAAACTACATTTAGCCAAAACCTAAGGAAGCACATTATAGTTTAGTCTGATGTAGGAACTCAAGCCCACTCTACTATCATATAGTTCTTGATTAAAATTAAACCAGCAAACTGCATATTTTAGATTGCATTTTTAAAAGTTAATTGCCTTTATTCTGAAGACAACATACTAAAAATTCTGTTAAGAGAGAGTTCCCTTCTTCTAAACACATCATTTTCTCTGCACTGTGGTGATATGCCAGCACAAAATTTATAATTTTAGAGACAGAAGGAAATGGAACAACAATTCTACTTGGTTAGAGAAAAGGGAATAGTTGCCACAGGTTTATGTGGGGACAAGATTTCATCTTGTGAGACAAAAGAAGTGGCTTGACTTTTTTCCTGCCAAAAACTGAAATACTTTTTCTTAATTCCACAAAATGAAAAATAAATAGAATGTATTGGATAAATATATTTTATTAAAGTAGCCTATGCTGTTACAATAGTAGATATTATTAAACTTATTAGATTTACAATTATGAAAGACACATTATTAAATTTAACTGTGTCTGTTTTAACTCAATGGATACAATATCATTGATCAACTATGATAAAGGTCACACAAATTATTCCACAGCTGTTCATTAGCAACAAAAATAAAAATCTGTCAAGTGCTGATTCAGCCTTTCTCACCTTGTATTCTCCAAAACCATTTGCACTACAAGTTTCAAAATTCCTAGCCAGCATATATTTATTGAAGACCCAACAAATATGGAAGACACTCAGTTAGAAAGGGTGTGCCAACAGTTATCAGTGGTCAAAAAGATAATACTATAACAAACCTAAAATAATTAATTGTAGTAATTATATAACTTCTGGATTTCTTTCCTTCACCTCACTTTCAAAGTGTATAGGAGTAATTTATCATCTGTCAAATCCTAAAATTATATGCACACCTTCTTTTCTTCCATGTTTCCGATATTAAAGGTTTTTAGGCTTTCTTTACACTTGGCAATTACACTATTCTCACCCATTTTGTAAGTAAATTATAATTGCAATCATACAATTCTGGAATTGAAAGGGAGCCCAAAGATCACCTAATCCTTTCCTCTGTATATCATCAGCCCTAATCCAATCTGATATTATTTACTGTATTCATGAAAAAGATAGCAGTATGCAAGAGTATGATCAACTCTGTGGCACTCAATGAATCTAAGTTTGTTACCAAAGTAATGTGCAGTGCTCCATAAACAAAATGGAAAAACTACTATTATAACAGGTTTGAAATTCTACTTTTTGTTAGACACCCAGAGAGAATTAAATGTCGCAAAGGAGAGAACTTCTAAGGCATAATAGTGATTTTTAAACTAAGGCACACACTTTGATGGATGGATGGATGGACAAACAGAAGAAGGATGAAACTAAGATCCTGGTTAAAAATTTTCATCTCAAAACTTAAGACAACTCAATCCAAGCAATCAAATATGATTTGACTCTATAAATAGTTAACTTGGGAGTACGCTCAACAATATTCATTTCAGATAGCACACATTCAGCATTGTAAAACATACCAAATGATAAAAAAAAATAGGTATCATGGAAGGTACCATGTAAATTCCAGCAAAGCACGTTACCACTGAAACTGAAAATATGAAAGTGTCTGAAAATCAGTCAAGATGTTAAGGCAGCAGGCTAGAAACCAAGAAAATGTGAGTTCTAATCCAGCCATACCCATGGAAGCTGACTGGGTGACCTTGCCAATCAGTTTCTCTCAGCCCAACTCACCTCACAGGTTTGTTGTTGTGGGAAAATAGGAGGAGGAAGGTGTGTTAAATATGTTCATCACTTTGAATTGTTTAAAAATAATAAAGATGGGATATAAATAAATAATATAAGCAGTTCATTGTAATTTGAACCAATCTAATTGGATTGACAATTCAAATTGTCCAATTGATTCAACTTGAAGATTCCATTTGATTAAGTGTTGTACATGTTCAAAAGTCCATTTCATTGGTCTCAAGACAGTGATGCACTAAATCAATCCAAAAATTTATTTGAACACGTTCTGAATAAGGAGCAAGTTCTCCAAGATTTGTGGCAGATCAACCAGCCCTACTGGTTAATATCTTCTTAATGAAAATATGGTGGGCTACATCTAGAATTTTCTGCATGCACTTGTCACTTTTCAGCACATTCTAGAAACTATACATTTACTGTATTCATGAAAAAGACAGAGTATGCAGAAGAATTTGATAAAATCCATGGTGTATAGTGATACACAGTGATGCAGAGTCTCTGGAACCTATCAACACTACAAGGCATAAAGTAAGCTATTATTATTTTGCAATTTGAGCCCAGTATGGCTTTTGAAGAGATGAAAAATATGGATGTGATGTGACATATTGTATTGGGGATTATGCAATCAAATTCCAGCAAAATCATGGGTTGAATGAGTGGCCTCCACAGCTATTTTTAGCTTAAATGTTGTAATTCAATCTTCTGCAATGTTCACCTTCCTGATGTGTGATTCCATCTGTGCCCCCACAAAAATTGAGTTTACCCAGTATGTAACCAGCAAAATTGTTTTAACTATGGTTAAAATCCCATGGTTTAATCACAATAGACTCATTTATATCATAAAACAGTTTAGAAACTATAATGCCTATTGTATTGAGTCTATATCAAACAGTGGGGTTAAAAATAGATTTTTATTGCCCTTAACTTTTGAGCCCCACCCAGAGCTCATCCTCACAGGATAGAAAAACCATACATACACATGGCTGTTATCCACAAACAACAATCATGAGCCAAACATAACACTACAAGCTCTTTAAATGGCTAGTCAATTTCCTCCTGTTAATTAGTCATTCTCTGCCTTCCCTTTAGTTCAATTCATTCAGGTGTAAATCATTATCCTGTATTCACTCCCTTCTGTGACCTGCCTTCACAACCAAGGAAGGGAAGGGGGGAGGAAAAGGAAAGAGATGGGAGAAATTCTTAACTCTTTTGCTATTTCTCTTTAATTGGGAAATTTATAATGTAGCACTTGATACACAGGAGGAAGTTCCTTGCATCTGCTAAAGATGCTGGGTCCTTCTCCCACACTTTGATAACCTCCCTTGCTATCTTGTCAATGATAGTCACTGCTGTCAAGTCAAACATGCTTACATTCCTGAGTATACATGGCAATAAGAGAGTTAGGATCATGCTGATGAATCATCACTGCAAGTTCTCGCAGCCTAACACTCAACTTTCGTTATTATCACAATCCATACATGCTATATGGTAAATGAGCCCTGCTTGGTCCCTGGGGTCGATCCAGTTCTTATATGGTGGCATAATGACGCCAGTTGTGCTGACCAGAAATGTCTGGCACTCTGGTAGTTCGAGCTGCAGCACTGCATGATGAGATGAGCTCCTATCACTTGCCTCTAGCTCCTGCCTACCCAGTAGTTTGAAAGCATGCAATATGGCAAGTAGATGAATGGGCCCTTCAGTGGGAAGCCAACCGGCAGCAACGGGAGCAGCGAGTCAGTGCTGGACTTGCCTGTCTCAGGGCAGAGTAGGAGCCGTGGAGGATGCCCTGGATGTGAACATTGTCAGCCAGTGAGGATTTAGTAATATATAAAATGTCTAATGCTTGTAAGCTGTCAAGAGTCTTTGGAGATTAGTGGCATAGAAATGTAAAGATG
>JANHZU010002145.1:74137-90252 GCA_032468055.1 Acrochordus granulatus | reverse complement strand
TACAATATGCCATGACCTTTTGGGTTATCTTCGTTGCCAATAGACCAAGAATGTCATCCTATACAATTATTAGAGAATAAAACTGGCTATACTCAGTAGAGCTTGTTTTTGAATAAATGTGGGAAGACTTTGTAGAGTTACACAGTACTTAGAAAGATGAAACTACAGGACATAATCTCTGTACAGCGTGTATCACCCAGCCAGCTGTGTGGTTAAATGGTAGGGGGAAAATACATTTTTTAATTAAGATTTTTCATACAACTCTTGTTTCCCATTTCCTTAAATCTCTGCCCCCAATCAAGGAAATGAAAAGGCAGGAAACAGTGTATTGCTTTATCTGACAAGAATGTACAACCTTGGGGAGTGAAATCACACCACTGCACTGCATATTTACACTAAAATATGCATATAAAATATAAAATATATTTTTTTATAAAACTCTTGTTTGCACCCTAGAAGAACAGGAAGCCAGAGAAAAAGATTCTAGCTGTGTGTTTGATAATGAACCCACTTCTCATCCTCTTCAACAGAATGGCAGCTTAAAAAAAAGAAGTGGAGCTGAATGCAGACTAAATGGAAGAGGAACTGAAGTTCTGAACCACACTTTTCCTTCATCTTAGGAAGAAAATTTCAATGAAGGCATGCACTTGTGATAACAATGGAGTGAGGAACATCACAATGAAATTAAAGATTTGTGTTCTAAGAACACAAACAGTAGCATGTCATTTGCTTGCCAGAACTTCAATTGCTAGGATTTTAAGCCAGCAAGTGATGATGGTTTTGAATTCTGGGGATTTTAGTCCAATACATCTGGATGGATCTGGTTGTTTTTAACCAGCTTTCTCCAGCTAGGTACTTTTCATTCAAAGTGATTGGCAACTACAATGAGCCAACATGATGTGTTGTTGCACAATCATGTCCATCTTCCCTGTCTTTTAATGGTATGGATTGGGAGTTCATGGCAGTCATACAGCAAGTTGGAGAAGGCTGTTCCAGATTCTTATTGCAAGCAGGAAATCCAGTTCCTGCTTCTGTACTTGAATGGCTAGGTGATAAAAAGAAGATTCAATAATCAATGTTCCTCTTAGCACATAAAATATGGAAAAGTTAATCCATTCAACTTCTGCTTCAAATATATTTTAAAACCAATAGTAGCCATGCTGATCCATGAAAAACATAATATTCTCCCCTCCAAAATTGTAATTGTACTTCATTTACCATTCTTGTCTATAAACCACAAGGCAGCTTATGTAAGAAGCTGCCCCAGTTTTATTTTCATGAGAAGCTTGTGAATTTGGAGAGGCCAATGACTGACCATGAGTCATCCAGAAAGTTTCACTGTGGATTGAGGCTTTGAAGCACGATCTTCCCAATTTTAGTTCAATACTTTAATTGCTACACAATGGTTATGAAAAAAGGTGAAAAAGGCTATTACTTTGATGTCTTATTAGGTAATCCTAACAAATATATCCTCTGCTATATATTTTAGAAAAAAAATCAAGCACCTGACCAACACTCAGAACCGATCCAGAATAGGATGATACAGAAATATTACTAATAATAATTACACCTACACTTTCTTCACCCTTTAAAGAAAAAAATATTTAGAGACAATAGCAAATCATTTGCTGTTAAAAGAAAGACAAGAGAAGAACTCAAGTTAATTGATCTATTTCCAAAAGCACATCTCTTTCCATTTTTGAACATAATGCTAAGCTGCCCTTTGGCTTGAGTCTGAGATTGCTTTAAACATCCAGCAAAGATGATTTTGAACAGTACTGCTAAAAGCTTTTCAAGCAGACAAAAATTCAACAGGTGCCAATTTGCAACCTCCTTCTTGAAAAAAAAAGCAGCAATTAGTCCAATGATGCAGGGCAACATCACCCTGTTAATGGGTAAGAATTCTTAGTTTCAGAGATATCCCCACCATGTCATCCAATTCTAAGGTTAGCTTCATCAGGATGTGAAAACACATCCACATCATGCAGTGGTCCCCTAAAGTTCCAGAGAAGAGTGTGAGAGAGGAATCCAGATGAGACACAAGCAAAGTGGTCCCCTGGAATTGCCCAGGAGTCCAATCCAGCTGTGGGTCCATCATATCCACCAAGACATCCTGCCAGATTCATAAAGAACCTATTGGAAATCAACTACTAGGGAAAACAGAAGCTTGTCAATAGCTCAACCATTCTGGAAACTTCTTAGTTTCTTTTCAGGAAGCTTCTCTGTCAGCCCCATTCCACCATCCCAAAGATTTTAGTTGCACTTGCCACAGCTTGCCTGTTGTTGTCCAACAAAAGAACTCTGCACATACTCCAAAGCATTCCACTTAAGTGTATCCTGAGGCTGAGAGAAATGTTTCCTCTATACGTTTGCTTTTCCTCTGTGTTTGCTTTGAAGACTAACCCACTAGCTTCAAACAAACCAAGTTAGTAGCCCCAAACCCTCAGATAAGGAATTAATTCCCATCGTAGCCAAACATAAGGTTAAAAAAAATAAAAAAACCGCTCTCAACATGAAGACTTTCGCTTGCTTAGGGTTTACTTTTCCCTCTTCCCAAACTCTTTTCCAACACCAGTATCTCCCAGGCACGCTTCTTTCCTTACCGAGATTCTGCTTCGGTTTCATGGCTCCGATGAACTGTAGTTGGTCGGCTAAGCATTGCAAAAGTAAAAGCGCTCCCGCAGCCGCTACCTTCGTTTTCCAGTGCCTCGCCATAGCGCCTCTCGGCAACTGTCCCTTGCGCGCTCTCTGGTTTCTCGAGTCGCCCTTGGGGAACAGCGAAAAAGCGCCCTCCTCCGACCCCGCACTTCTCTTCCTTTAAATCCCGGTCAGAGTCACTTTTTCTTTAGATCCGGTGTCATTCAGACTAAACCCGAGAGCGAGAGAGCGAGAGAGAGGCGCCTGCGTCCTCTCCGTCCCCGGATTCTTTTTCCTATTCGCAAAGCCAGAAGACAAGCTTAGACCAACAACGCAATACCGGGGATGGGTGTGGATTTGCATGCGCGTGGGGTGGTGCTTGCGCGTGGGAGGATGACTACAAGCAAAACCGAAGTCGAGAATCTTGGATATTGATGCAAAACTCTTCCGAAATGCTCAAGGGCCAGAAGGGAGAAATTAAAAGATCCAACATCCAGCCGCCCAACTACAACCGTCCCCACCCCCTTGCATGCTCGTCCAGAGCAGAAATCGGCTCTGGAGGTTCTGAAGGGAGGTTCTGAAGATCTGGATATTTTTCCCTTTGTAAACGCAACTTAGATTAAACCACGGCTTGGGGGAGGTGTATTGGAGAACAAATCCAGCCGAAAGGAATGCTGCAGAACGCTTGCGTTCTTTCTTCCAAATCCTTAAGCCTCGAATTCCTGCGGTGCGATCCAGTGGAGAACTCCAAGGGGCAGTTCTAATGTTCGACGAAACAAGCGCCTGGTCTCTTCCAATTCTAGATTAGGCTGGTCCAAGGGACGGGGGCGGCGGAGGAGCTCTCAGAATGGAGTGAGTCCCGTTTTCTCAGTCTACTTAAGGCGATCGGTCGAATCCAGCGGCGACCAGACCGTAAAAAAGATGAATTCTAGATTGCCCCATTTAGCAAGATAAAAACGGAGGACAAGCGCTTCATCCGCTTACACAAAAAGGGAACATGCAAGGAGCCATCCCGAGATGCTCTCATCTCGTTAGGCAGTAGGCGAAGCAAGAGTTTAGAGGTCACCGTTGCCGCACCTCCCGTTCCCACCACCCAGTCCGCTCTTCTCACTTTGGGAAAGTCCCTTGTTTGGGCAAAACGTAAAAAACCAGGAGCCGCCACCACCGCTGCTTCTTCTCTGCCGGAACCCGATAGCCTCAAAGAGGCGCTTCTCCGAAAAAAGAGGGAGAAAGAAAGGAAGGGGAGAGGGAGGGGCAGATGGGTCTCTGGGCTTGCCACCTCTTCTTCTCTTCACTAGGAGATGAGCAGCGCCTCCGTGCAAACTCGGTATTTTTTCTCCCTCTCTTTTGTCCTCCGGCACAGATTGATTACATGCGTCTCCCCCTCCCACAGTCTCTCCTACCAAAAGAAAAAGAGGCAGGAGCTCCTGCTGTGCCTTCATTCGCGGTGGGCAAAAGAAGGGGGAGAATCGCCCGAAAGCACCGCTTGGCCTCCCCAAAACAAACACACGCGGCTGAGTAAGGCCTTCCCCCGGCGCTGAGAAACGAGCCGCGTGCAGCTGGCCTGGAAAGCGCACATAAGGGAGGACGCGAAGAAAAGCGAATCATACTTAGAGCATATTTGTGTCCAATTGGGAGGAGAAAAATATTTAGAGGAGCTGCAGTGTCTACGAAACTCCGTTCCGACAAAAGTCTAGCTTATGTGGGTCGCGCCTCAGGTCGCACTAAAATAAAGCATGAGAAAAAAGAGAACGGGTCTGAATTCATGTCGACTCTTTCCCCAGAAAAAACGCCCCTGCTTGCCCCTCATGAAGAATTCTCAGCTCGAGAATGGAAAATGCAATAGGAGAAGGGAGCAGCAACAAGAGGAGTTAATAAATCACGTGTGGATGAATCTTCTTCCCGCGCGCGGATTCAAGCACTACAGACTGCGCACGTTGCCGATAAAAGTCCGAATTGTTCCTCCTAAACTCGTTGGTTTAGCTGTGCACGCCCCCTTTCAAACAGTTTCAGTACAGTATGAGCTTTACAGATTCATACTTATCACTGAATTGGGCTGCTAGTAAGAAATCATTTTAGATACCCGACTACCGAAGACAGAGTTTAATTAAAGGAAGATTTCGGAGAGGAGAAAAGGGATCCTTTATCCAATTGGAAGCGTTTTGTGTCTTGCTTTAAAATGCTTTATAGATAAAAATAGTTTATAATATTAAGTTTATAGATAAGCAATGAGTTCAGTCTCTAATATTTTAATATCTCACAAAAGATCTGTCATATTTCAAGATTTAAAAAAAATGCCTTTCTCTCACAGGTAAAAATTTATTTTCTCTTGCAGGTATTTCATGTAAATTGAATCTATACTTTAGACACACATGACTTTATTCATTCAAATTTTTACTAGGTTGAAGGACCATATGTGATTATTCATTTGCAACCCACCCATCTCTTTAAAAAAATCATTTTGATGCAGATGAATTTCTCACAGCTCAACATTCATTCACTTATAACTGAGATGAGAAACATTTTATAATCATATTCATTTTGTTTTCATTCTTAATTACTGCTAATTTCAGCTCTCGAATTATTTTTTATAAAAGGAAATGATACTTAACTGGAAAAATGTCATAACACTATAAATACTTATTTTAAAAATAGAGAGGAGAAATGTTCCTTATCACCAGAATTTTAGCAGTAAATATTTCTATACAATACTTCAATACATCCAGTCCAAAGTAAATACT
Organism: Acrochordus granulatus; assembly: GCA_032468055.1. NCBI lineage: Eukaryota > Metazoa > Chordata > Lepidosauria > Squamata > Acrochordidae > Acrochordus > Acrochordus granulatus. Next base: position 84,874 of record JANHZU010002145.1, on the reverse strand, counting down.
AAATACATTTACTGTATATAGTTAAGTGGTAATAATAGGCAATCACACATTTCATTGATAATAATGGGCAATTACAAACTATAATTCATATAGCTTATTTAAAAATATTGTTAAGATCACTAAGCTAGAAATACATGAAGGTAAATGTGTGATCTGCCATTTTTCATGCATTTTCAGTCATGAGTGGTATCCCAAACAGGAAATGTTTGAAACTCAGATCTTCTATTGGAAGGAGACTTAAACTTTAATTACTTCATCGTCATGATACTACCTGGGGGTTTAAATGATGACCCTTCCAAACTTGATACAGTTCCATCAGTGTTGGAAAAAGTGACAATATTCGTTTCATTGACTGGAGCAAGAGTATCACTTTATACTCCTTTGTGCTGAATCTTAAACTCTTTTGAGAACATCCAGTTTCTTTTGAAAGAAAGCTATTTTGAGAATGCTTCTATTAATGCCATGCCTATCATCCTGCCATCCCAAGAGCTGAGAATATTCTTCATTGTGTCTTAAGGAAGAAAATTTATTATAGATCAATATCTAAAGGTTTTGAAGACCATGGCTAATTATAATTTTATTAATTTATTTAGTGAATTTATATGGCTGCTCATCTCACAAATGTGACTCTAGAAAGCTTACAGTATTAAAAATAATAAAAACATGTACAAAAAAAATCTAAAACCCATAGAAGCCAGAAAATAAAGTTACAAAACCATAATCTAGCATTCAGTATAACCAAATAGCAGACCCCATTCCACATGTTGGTCCCAACTCAAGTAAAAAACCATGTCTTCATGTCCTTATGGAAGGCCAGTAGGGTTGTGTCAGGCTTTGTGAGGCTTGATTTAGACTTTTCCATTACTGCACATATGGGAACATACGGATCTATCATTCAGGTATGGTTGCATAGCTATTAACTTGTGTGAACATTAACATTCTGGTTAGGAGATGCTCAAACAACAAAGTACAAGAAGTTGGATCAATCAACCAAACTAAGTAGAGAATGGTCTCTCTGTACAATTGCATAATTGAGATTTGGAAAGTGTGCATATTGGACATTTGCAACCATCTGCAACCTGTACATGCTTATAAAGCCCTTTGCAGCATAGATAAGTATTGATGCTATGCATAATTGCAGAGGAATCTAAATTAGCCTTGAGTCTACTGGAATATAACCATATGGTGATTTGTTCAGCATTGCAAGTGGAAAGCAGTAGATTCCATTGGCGGCTTACAGTAATTGTTCCATACCATAAGTGCCATAAAACAAAGCTCAGGTCTTATATATTGTAGCTACTACATGAGTTCTTATACAATGTTGAATGGATTTCTTAAAATACAGTTTACAGTTGCTATCAATGCTATAGTACTTCTTTTACTTAATGCATATTAATACAGCAAATCAGATTTTAATCTAAGTGAGGTTCTTAATATTGTATCCTAATGATATTTTCCTCTTTTTTCAGATTATAAAATTCTGGGACTTGGAAACAATTCTTGTCTCAACCTCTATTGCGCTATAATAGATTTCTCTATACCTTCTATAGCAAAAGAGGAATTTTTCTTAATAGTGTTAGATGCAATCCAGGGCCCATGGATACTGATAACACAGATCAAAACAGCATTAATTTCATACAAATATAGATCTGCTTATTAATGTTTGGGCACCTTGCAATTATAGTTAGAATAACAAACTAATATCAAGTAATCATAAAAGTCTTAGATAGAAGTTCTGTACTATCAAGAAGCCATAGCTTAGCTCTACTCTTAGACTGTCAATAGGTGTGCTGGCCACACATGTTGTAGTTATGTGATCAGCCCCAATTTGAAAAGGTCCAAGCAAACAGATGTTTGCATATGCAGCTCCCCAGGTTGGGAATTCCAGGCAGAATTCTTAGTTGCTTCAGAAAAAGTCTTACAATCAAACCCATCAAACTAAAGCTAATAGGCAGAGATTTTTAAGACCTAGAAGTCTCAGAGCAAAATATTCATCTAAATTTTCCCTATTTTCTTTTCAATGCATCCTATAGCAGTGCCATTTTTGTTGTTCTTTTATTCTTCAGAATCAATAGTCCATTAAATGGGAGTGTTTGGGGAAACGCAACCTAAATATTAAAAGTTAAAGAGCTGGTGCTCATATAAGTTTCCTAGCCAAAGAACCAGTATTTGACCAAAGACACTTCCATGGTTCTATGGCTGTCATAACTATATGCCAAGGTGCACAGATACTGTTACCTTCCCACCAAGGTGGTACCTCTTTATCTATTTACATTTTTACATGCTTTTGAACTGGTTGGTTGGCAGGAGCTGAGGCAGACAATGGTAGCTCACCCTGTTGCATGGCAGTGCTTGGATCTCAAACTTGGACTGCCAACCAAACATAAATATTGGGATAATATTTATGTTAATTGATTTCTTGAATGGAAAGTATCTGATTGTTTCAAACAGAAAAGCAACAATTGGATTATGCCTCCTCCTTAAATAACCCCTTCTGTATTGCATATTAGCTAGTGGGAGGCATAACTAATACGTGCATTGGTCACTCAAGAGAAGTACTAGTCTGCCCATTGCTGACACTATATATCTTTACAGGAACAGTCCCTTCATAGTACTTAATGTGTACTATGATATAAGATAGAGAGAGATGAAAAATCTATGATAGATATAAGATAGAGAGATGAAAAAGTGATATATAAAGCCTTGAAAACCAGAGAATTCAAAATATAATTTTCTGTATTTCTTCAAACAAAAATTAATTCCTAATAGGAAGTGCATACATTGCTTTTGGAAGATGTTGCTGTTCAATTAATGCTGTTCCTATAGAAAGAATTCCATAGACTCTTCCTCTTCAGTTATTTTCCAAGCTGGAAGGAAGAACTGCTGGTCTTCCAGATATTGCTAAACTTTCCCTGACATTGATGCTGATTAAGCTTGACAACTGGAATCCAACTATATCTGAAAGGGCAGAGATTGTCTATCCTGGTGCCTTCTTTGCTGTTCTAATCATATGAGTTATATTACCTGAATTCTTAGCCTGATAACCATTCATAAAACCAGCAACAAAGAGCCTATTTATCTTCATTGCTTTTTAATATACAGCTGTTAAATAGCTTTGAAAACACCTCCCAGAATCACTAACTTGTTCCTTTACTGTTTATTTAGGTGGGCCTGCTGCCATTGCATAAAAAAATAAAGTGTATACTGATTTTTTTCTTTTTTATTGAAGAAGAAAATTGTTGAGTGGTTTGGAATCTTCCAAAGCCAGGATGTCTTTTTATGTAATTTGACGATTCTTGCCAGCAGATGGGGAGAAGAAACCAGTTTCTTTGCTTCTTGAAGTCTTGTTTGGCTTATTAGTGCCACATTTGCAGATTTATCATTAAGCAACTGAAATTCTTTTAAGTGGGAAGTAATTGGTTTGATATATATGAATAACTCCTGCTGGGATAATTATCAATCTCTCTCATGTTGGGAATAAAAAGATGAATGCAGAAAGAATTTATGAACAGCTTTATGGCACAGTGCAAGATTAGTATTGTTTGATCCCAAGTTATTCTCACTGAGAGACCAAGAGAGAGTTCTGTGCCCATTACAGAAATTAAGACACTTTCTGAAGATGTCAAAAAGTGTTTTGATTTATTAAGAAAGCAGTTTGCCATAAGTTGAATTGCATGTGTTATTCAACTTTCATGGCCAAATTATGAGATTTCCTGGGCAAAAAAAACATATGAAGGTAAATGTTGAAGTGCAGAGCTCACCATAACAGTCCTCATAACTTTACTTCAAAGAATAGTTCAGGAGTAATTATGCACAGGTATCTATTCAGTCAGTTTGTATCACGTACTTTCTGTAGCAATATGATATCCATTACCAGCTTGCTGGGTCTGTTGCAATTTCAATAGAGCCCCTTTTACCATGCTGTTTCAGGATGACCAAGCATGGCCTTCATGGCTGCCATAACAGACCTATGGCACAAGGCCATGCTATACTTTGCCCAATCCTAGCAACCCTCTACTTTGTCCTGTTACCATCTCTGATGTTGTGGTCTTTGAGAGACTATCCCAGAAGAAGATGCTAGACAACATCAAAGATACACAACAACAGTATTAAATAACACTGGTGGAGGTTGCCAGAAGTACAAGAACTAGAACTCTGTGTCTCCCTCAACACCTGAAGTGGTAATAGAGGAAATAAAGACGATCTATTTTTTAGCATCAAGGGAAAATCAGAGTAATGAGGTTCATCTCATCGTCTGACTTTCTCCGAGTTAATCTAACTAATAGCTCAACACTACGAGTTGTCTTTGATTTATGATCTATTGGTTAGCAATTGTTCAAAGTTACACTGGACCCCCCAAAAGGTATTTACAGATCATTTGCAATGTTCTGACTGCTGTCCCACCTCCACAGTCACATGAATGCATTTTCAGCATTCAGCAGTGGCCCACATTTATGGTTGACTGCAGGATGCTGCAGTCATGAGACCACAATTTTTGACATTTTCTTGAAACCCATTTTTTTTCTGGTTTTCTGTAGAACAAGGGTTCACTTAATGACTACTGGAAAAAAGTCATACAATTGGATTAGTCACATGATGAACCTCTTTATGAGAGTCACAACTTACAACCATAATTGGCAGGTTCCATTATGATCATAAGTCAAGGACTATTGTCTATACTAGGATGTTATGATTCAGTCACTCAGTTGTCTGACTCTTTGCAACCCTATGGACCACAGCAGACCAGACCTCCCTGTCCTGCACTGCTTCCTGAAGTCTGCCCGAATCCACTCATATCATGTCTACAATGCAAGCTGTTCTCATCCTCTGTTGTTCCCTTCTCCTTTTGCCTTCAATCTTTCCCAACATTGCAGTCTTTTCCGATGAGTTCTCTCTTCGCATTATGTGACCAAAGTATTTGAGATTCAGCTTAGTATCTCTACTTCCAATGAACAGTCAGGATTCATTTCCTTTAGGATTGACTGGTTTGATCTCTTTGCAGTTCAAGAGACTCTCAAGAGTTTTCTCAAGCACTATAATTCAAAGGCATCAATTCTTTGGCACTCAGCCTTCCTTGTGGTCCAACTCTCACAGCCATACATTACCACAGGGAAAAATATAGCTCTGACTATACAGACCTTTGTCAACAAAGTGATGTCTCCGCTTTTTAATATGCTGTCTAGGTTTGCCATAACTTTCCTCCCAAGGAGAAGCATCTTTTAATTTCATGGCTACAATCATTGTCTGCAGTGATCTTTGAGCCTGAGAAGATAAAATCCATCATGGCTTCTATTTGCCAGGAAGTAATGGACCGGATGCCATGTTTTTTTATGTTGAGTTTGAACTTTTGCACTCTCTTTCATTCTCATTAAGATGGTCTTCAGTTCTTTTAACTTTCTGTCATTAAAGTGGTATTGTCTACATATATGAAGTTGTTGATATTTCTCCTGGCAAACTTAATTCCAGTTTATGATTCACCCAGCCCAGGATGTTGCATGAAATACTCAGCATATAAGTTAAATAGATAGAGTAACATTGACTATCATTGAGGTCATAGTCGTTTTCCTTACTTTATTCTATTGCAGCCTAAGTTTTGCAATAAGATCTTGTTTTTGCTGACTGTACTGTATAGAGCTTCTCCGTCTTTGTCTGCAAAGAATATAATCAATCTGATTTTGGTGTTGACCATCTGGAGTTATCCATTTGTAGAATCACCTCTTGGGTTGTTGGAAAAGTGTATTTGTTATGACCAGTGTATTCTCTTGAGAAAATTCTTCTAGGCTCTACCCTGCTTCATTTTGTACTTGAAGGCCAAACTTTCCTGTTATTTTGATTATCTTTTGACTTCCTACTTTAGCATTCCAATCCCCTATGATGAAAAGGAGCTATGAGTTCTAGAAAGTGTTGTAGTCCTTCATAGAATGGTGAATTTCAGCCTCTTCAGCATCAGTGGTAGGCAAAGACCTGGATTAATGTGATGTTGAATGGCTTGCCTTGGATTTGAACCAAGATCATTCTGTCGTTTTTGAGATTATACCCCAGTACTGCTTTTCCCACTCTTTTATTGATTATGATGACTACTCCATTTCTTCTCAGGGATTCATAGTAATAGATATAGTGGTCATCTGAATTAAATTTTCCTATTCCCATTCATTTTAATTCACTAATCTCCAAAATGTCAATGTTCAATCTTGCCATCTCATGTTTGATCACATCCAGCTTACCTGGATTCATAGATCTTAAATTCCAGGTTCCTATGTAATATTGTTTTTACAGAATTGGACTTTCATATCCAGACACATCCACAACAAAGCATCCATTTGGCTTTGGCTCAGCTACTTCACTCTTTCTGGAGCTACTTGTAATTGTCCTCCATTCTTTTCCGGTAGCACATTAGACACCTTCCAACCTGATAGGATCATCTTCCAGCATCATATCTTAGCCTTTTGATACTGTCTATAGGGTTTTCCTGGCAAGGATAATGGAGTAGGTTTCTATTTCCTTCTGCAGTGATATCCAGGAACTCTAAAATCTAGCACGGTCCTTGTTGACCTGGGTGACAATGGAGCCAGTATGGATTCCTGTAAATTACATATCAACATATTTTTATGGGAGGGAAACATTCTTTATCTGGCTCCTCTGATGAGATCTATCTGATATGGTTGAACCTTTGGCATAGCTGTCACCTTCTCTCCTGTTTTGAAAGAAAGTTATGTTTCTATGCAATGTTTAGCACAGAATTAGTAAAGGGTAAAGATCTTATGTCCTGTTATTAATTCATGGAGAGAAGAGTCTAACTTAAGAATCTAGGCAGGGGCACCCACAAGGAAGATATGAAAAGAATCAGCATGATGCCTGCACAATCAAAGCCTCTTTTTTTTTCTTTTGTGCACCACATATGCAAGTACTTTAAAAGGGGCAAGGCTTTGGTCATGCAGGAACAACTACCAACCTGATTTTCGGACCTACTCTTGGATCTAGGATTATTGATGCTTCCCAGAAATTTGTATGCAGCCTCAAAGCCAGTCAAAACATTGCTGCCAAATTATAATTTAATTTAACCCAAACAAAACAATCAATTTACTTCAGATTTTTTCCCGTTTTAAATATATTTGTGGTCATAGCCCAGTTAATTTTTTGGAGTCAGGCCTTTTCATACCTGTGAAAGACCAAATGTTTTTCAGGTCCTTCGTCTGAAAATACTGTTGCCCCCATTCACAGAAGATGGAAGCCAGGAAGTAATTGTAACCAGACTGTTTTGAAGATTAATTTTGCTTTCTTGCACTGTGTAACTGACATGTCAAGTATAAAAGAACTATGGAGGAATGCTTACCAAGTGAGAATACTTGTCTGTGTGTGTTCAGGACTGAAAACACTGCCTTCCTTTGCTGCTCCCTGCTTTTGTGGTTAACACCATCAATCATTATGAGGTGAAAAAAGAGCTGCTTTGCTAACTTCAGTGTCTGTGTCTCCAGTAAATGTTCTTCCTATTGTGTCATTTTGCACACTGACACTCTTCCCTTAAGTGGTAATTCTTCTTGGCTTCATTTTTCTGTCCTCTCTATTTTCTTCCTTCTATAACAAACTGCAATAGATTGTTTGGCTTTGTGCATGCTCATACAACCTCACATTAAACATTTCCATTCCTGAAGTGAGTTTCTCAACCAGCAGATTTGCAGAGTATATCGTGAAAGCAGCAATACTAGAAAAAGTGGGCTAGGAAAAACTACTGTATTGGAAATAGGATAAATTAATCCTTACCAATGTAATTGAATATCAGAATAGGAGGAGCCAATGGCAGAAGGCAAGTCTTCTATTGCAATTCCCTTGTAATTCATATTTTTGATATAAACCATTGGATGTTCAATCTTCTTCTTTCATGTCCAGATCAAACTTTAAACTGCCAGAATTTTTCCAGCTTTGTCATTAGTTAAAAATATGTCATTATCGGTGCATGTTTCTAAAGCAACTGACAAACCAGCAGATGGTCTGGGCTCTGTGTCTTTCTGCTAACACAATGTGTTATTATCTGCCAGCAGCCCCCACTTGAACATATTGGTCTTATACTTAAGTATTCCAACTCTTAACCTATTCAGGGTCCTCCAAGTAGCATAAGGGAGGTCAGATCTCTCAGTCATATCCTCCTTTAGTGTTATTCCTTCTTCTGTGGTCTCCCTCCTCTATCTTCCAATTCAATTTTGCTCTTGTGTATCCTCAAGGATGTTTGTTCTTGCCATAAAGTTATTTCTAGATCTAAGTTGAAGGGCTTGGGACACACATCCTTTCAGTGGATATCAAAGATCATTTTCTTGCTTAGTTCCCAGTGTCTGTTGCTACTTCTCTCCTGAACTTGGGTGGAGCAGTGTCTGAGAGAGGGTATATCTTCTAAATTGCTGTAGATTTGAGATATCTGTCACTACATGCAATGCTTCATTATCAGCAACGTCGACTAGTTTCACATGTGCAGATGCACTCCATACTGAAGCAGTATATTCTGTTGCAGAGACACTCAAGGCTAAAATTGATGTATTCAGTTTAGATTGCTGAGATCCCAAGTATAATTTGTCAATTTCCTTATGATGTTATTCCTCAAGCTGACTTTAGCCTTAGTATTCAAGCAGTGCTGCTTGAAAGAGAGCGTTCTGTTGAGTGTCATGCTGAGGTACTTCAGTGTTGGACAGTACCATAGATGGTTCCCTTACCACATAACATCCAACTCTACCTCTGAATCTTGATTTTGAAAGTAGAAAGCACACACCTGGGTCTTGTTTGGGTTAGGCTTCAAGTGGTTGATGGTATAGTACCCCCTTAGTTCTTCAAGTGCTACAGTAAGTTTTCCTGTGATCTCATCAAAATTTGATCCTTTATGGCCACTGCTCTGTTGTTCACATAGATGAACAATCGTGTGTTGTTATATATACATTCATAATATATATTCATGTATATATTATACATTGTCAGAGACAATACATTTCCTTGTGGCAACCCATTCTTCTGAATCCTCCATCTACTCTTCTTATCATTCAATATCACATCGAATCTCTGGTTTTGGAGGAAGTTGCCAATGACCCTGATAAGCTTATTATCTCCAGTAAGATTATTTATTTTATGTAGCAGTATCCTATAGTTAACAGTGTTGTATGTTGCAGTTAGGTCAATAAAAGCCACCCCCATAAATAGTGTTGTTTCAAACCCATCCTCAGTATATTGCATATGGTTAAGGATTTGACTGCAACATGACCTCCCCAGTCTAAAACCTGCTTGCTCCTTCATTATCTTTTCTTCAACAAATTCTGAAATGCAGTTGAAAAATCATCCATTCCAGTGCCTTGTATAGTGGCAAAGAGGTGACACTGGTTGGTAATGTTTTAGATTATCTGGATCTTTATGGGGTTTTAATAAAGCAGCAGCTATAACCTGCTCCATAATTTCAGGATTTTAAGCTCAACTGTGCAGTTGTTCACCAGTTGCAGAAGCCATTCCAAAGTACAGGGACCAAATTCTTTTATCTGTTCTCTTTTTATATCAACACTTGCTGTTTTATTTGATTTCATCTTCTTTATAATTTCCTCCAATTCAGATTCTGCAAAGTGGGTATTAAGTAATCCCTCTGCTTAGTCCTCTCTCTGGGTAGCTTATTCCTGTACCTTTTTGCCTTGTATTTTTCCATTCTTCAGCAACTGGCTGGCTAGTTGGTCTGCTGCTAAGCTAATGTGATTCTGCTGTGGTTGCATGAAATCTCTACCAAGATTAATAAGGAGTTTTCAAGCACATCAACTATTCTGTTTCACATCAAGGTTCTCAACTAACCTAGCCACTGAGGTTAACCAGTATAGCCCTAGTGCCAGTCCCAAGTCCAGATAAATGGGGAGGGTTTCATCAGGAAAGGCATCCAGTGTAAAACCTATGCTGACTTAAAATGCAGATGAACAAGCAGATTTCCATAACGGATCGGTTGTGGCCCAGGTTACCAATGACCGCCAGCAGTACTGTTAACCAACAGGGTATTGGACAAAGGAGGAGAAGGAGAGGGGTAGGCGTGCCCAGAGAAAGCAGGAGAAGATAAAGGGTATAAGTGTGGAGGTGAATGGAGGAACCTTAAATGTTGGTACTATGACAGGTAAAGAAAGAGAACTGGCTGATATGATGGAGCCTGTGTGTCCAAGAGACTAAGTGGAAGGGCATTAAGGCAAGGAACATTGGAGGTGGATTGAAGCTGTTCTACTATGGCATAGATAGAAAGAGAAATGAAACAGGAACAATCTTAAAGGAAGAACTTAGCATGAATGTATTAGAAGTGAAGAGAGCGACTGACAGAATCATAAGTGTGAAACTTGAAATTGAAGGGGTAGTGATAAAAGTCATCAGTGCATATGCCCTGCAAGTTAGGTGCAAGATTGATGAGAAAGAAGAATTTTGGAGTAAGTTGGTCGAAGTGGTGGTATGCATATCCAGAGAAGAGAGAGTAGCGATTGGAGCACATTTCAATGGACATGTTGGTGAAGGGAACACCGGTGATGAAGAGGTGATGGGTAGATATGGTATCAGGGAGAGAAATGCAGAAGAGCAGATAGTGGGGGATTTCACAAAATAATGGAAATGGCAGCAGCAAACACATACTTTAAGAAGAAGGATGAGCACAGAGTAACATATAAGAGTAGAGGAAGGTGCACACAGGTGGACTACATTCTATGCAGGAGATGCAGTCTGAAAGAGATCAGAGACTGTAAGGTGGTG
>JANHZU010002145.1:61576-74037 GCA_032468055.1 Acrochordus granulatus | reverse complement strand
GACCTGTCCAGTATGGTTGAACCTCTGGCAGAGTTCTCATCTTCTTCGGAGCACACAACCCCCCCAACCATAGCTAGGTGGTGCCTCACTGGGGGGCTGTCCTCATCGGTCTGGTTATATCCCCAAACCTTACTATGACAATTAAAATCCCCGATGATAACATTTATTTGATCATATATAAAATTATCTGGTTTGTTAAGACTAAGATTTACATCTGCTGGCTTATAAACAGAAGTAATAGAAAACTGGGATTTGGTGAGGATTTCAATGTTATTTGTTTCTGTCAATGTGGCTGATATTATGATGAGTCTGGGTCTAACAAAAATTGCACTCCTACACTGGTCATGCATCTTCACAATCACTAATTCCATTCCAGCCACTTTAGGTCTGTTGTTTGTGTCTCCAATGCGTTTTCTAAAACCAGGAGTATATCACATTTATATTTATTGTATATATCCGCTAATAAGATACTTTTATTAATATAGAATCTCTCCATATTTATTCAGATTGTTGTTAAGATTGGTCTTGACAAAGACCTTTTGGATGAATTCATTTCTTAGTTTTCTTTAGTTTGATCTTGTGTGAGAGGATTAGCCAGCACAAAGATTGCTGTTGCCCAGAGTACGTCCAATTGTGGTTTGAAATGTAAATCCATAGTCTTTGAGGAGGCTTCTTCTATGTACCTCCATATCCAATCAGTTAATAGCAATGACTCTCTTACCTTCCTCCACCACTGCTTAGTTAAAGAGAAGAAAGGGTATCCTACCCTGACTTTGTTTACTTTGTAGGAAGCCTACATTTTCCAGAATTCTCAATCAGACATTTGAAAAGGCTGTTTGAGGAACCAACTCACCTGAGTGGGATTATCCTGCCCCACTTACTTCAGTGGAATTAGTCTTCTGCAGACCCTGTTTGCTAAGGAATTCCAGCAGAAAGAATAAAAAAAGAAGAGCCTTTCCTGTTGTAGCCCTGGCCTATGGAACACTCTCTAATTGGAGATGAGAGACCTCCCATTTTGGCCTTCCAGAAGGGGATCAAAATTTGGTTTTGCTGGTTGGCTTGAGGATCTGAAGTGGATGTGGTTGATGGAGTAGGATCTCAGCCCCTTGCTATCAGTCTTCTTGGTTTTAGTTTTTATATAGTTTTTTTAAATAATGTTTTACTTACTTTTTTATTTTGTGTAAGCCTCCCAGAGCCACCTTATTGCAGAGATGGGCAGCATATAAATATAATAAAAAATAAAATAATGAGTTACAACTTACTACTCAGTTCTGAAATCCAAAAGCATTGTTAACAGAAGCTGTCCAATCTTTAGTTGAATAAGTTCATTGAAAATCCATCAACTCAGTGTTTCTCAATCTTCGCAGCTTTAAGATGCGTGGGGAATTTCAATTCCCAGAATTCTTCAGCCAGCGAGGTAGAGCATTAGTATCTCAGATACATATCTGAGAAACATTCACTCTACTTTTAATATGCTAAATTAAATAAAATCTTTGGAAGACACTACTGGGGTGGCTACCAGTGCAGTACCAATAGCTTCATCCATCTGTTTGCTCACCTAGCTACTGCATAGCAGATCTTCTTATTATGGGTCAGTCTTGTGTATGAACCCTACCCTTTAAAGATTAGATAATAGGAGACTTTTGAAATATACAAACCATGTGTGTTTGGGACGGAAGAAATGCAACAAATTCGCCATGATGGGAAGAATAGAGTTAATTGGGACATTTATCTGTTGTGACCCCTTAACTAAGGCTTTTAGACTTGTTCTTTTTTATAGAGCCAGCTACAGACTGCAGCTTTAAATATGTTAGGAAACATAAGAATTATTCTTTGTGAAGGTTAATCCTAGGTTGAATGCAAAGGGCAAAGGGCAGGAAGAGTAAAAAAAACTAGAAATCATCAATCAGAATACAGAACACTTCAGTCTGTAGTTTTTCATAACATTTGCAGGAGAGTTTTTTTCAGTGGGTTACACTAAATTCTCCTTTTTTCAAGCAGCCTTTCCTCACAGTAATACTTCTTGTTAACATCATCTCAGTTTAAAATAATGCCATGGGACTAATTTAAATTGAACTTGCAAGGTTTTGATTTTTTTAAAAAAGATGTTAACTAATTAAAGTCACTTAACAGTATGAAATCAAATAAATGGGTTACCCTGAATAGTTGAAATAAAAAAAATCATTCTTTGTCCAAATATTTGGTTTCTATTTGTGGGCAACAAATCCTTCTTAAAGTATTGCACAATGCTTTTGCAAAGGAACAACATGTGGGTTAAAATCTTCAGCTTGAAATCAGAGCAGGGAAAAATCAGGATAGCAGCCATGACCATTCACTCAAGGGGAAACATTCAACTCATTCTTTTGCAGAAATGAGAATATATGGCATTGTTCCTTTGGATTGTTCCATTACAAGAGACAGGCAGAGAGAGGAAATGTATGCGTATATCTCAGAAGGTGTATTTATTTTGTGTTATTTTCATTATAGCATTCTTAGCTGCTTTTCCTTCTTTACCCACTCCTCTCCCAACTCTGGCCAAATGGAAAAATTACACAATGTTTTTCAAAGAGATAAGTCTCATGAAAACTCTTCCTGATGGCAAGATGTACTGGTTGGATTGCATATAAGTAAAATGCAAGAATAAGTGTTATTTTTGTAATCATTCCCTTCCAATATGTAGCACATGAAGGTGGAGGATGAGGATCATCAATCCTCTTTGCATAGCATTGCTATGTATCTCCTAGATGGCAAGCAACAGTATCTTGGCTGAGAGATCCCATTTGCACAGAACAGAGTAAGCATAAAACTAGACTTGGGATACAGCTTGGTTACAACAAAGTGTGTCAGAAGTGACTGTGATAGTTAGCAGGGAATGCTGTATGTTGTACATTTAAAACTAAAACTGTTAACTTAGTTTATACTTTCTTTTATTACAAGAAAGCAGTACAGTATTTTAGCCTGGGGCTTAGAAACGGGGATGAGCACTGCACCCTAGAGTCGGTCACGACTGGCAGGGTCTCCTTTTTACCTTAAAAAGGTAATCTTCCACTACTATATGGAAGATTATCCCTAGTAAGAAAAGTAAAGGGTAAAAAGGATGAATTAAAAAATAAAGGAAAGAAAAATGGATTTTTGTGTGTTTCTACAATGTTGTCAGCCAGAAGGTGAGCAGCCTGAGTTTGAGACCCAGTCACTGCATAACAGGGTGAGCTTCTGTTATTTGCTTCAGCTTCTGCCAACCTATCAAAATGTAAGTAAATATTCGCCTAAATTGATGGGAAGGTAACTGCATTCCATGCCCCTTGCCACATAATCATACCAACCACATGATCATGTAAGCATCTTTAGACAACTCTGGCTCTTCAGCTATGAAATGGAGTTGAAACATCCCCTAGAGTTGGATGCAATGGAAAGGGGAAATTTTTACCTTTTATTTTTTACAATTTAATTAAAACAAAGATAAAGGATGTAATCAGGGGAATCAACTGGATCATTCAGAGATCAAGTAATGCATAGGAATGATGATTGATTTGTATCAAATAGAAATAAACTTTTCAAATATATAGTTTAAACAAAATCTGATTTTGCATCAACATGCTATGTGACCAAACCCCTAAGGAATGTGGCATCTAACCAAGGCAAGTCCTTTAGCAGCAAAACGTTCCTGTTCACCTGAATTCTTACAAGTTCATATCTATTAATCTGTTTCTCTTTCTCTATATCCAGGCATTCTTCTATGCTTTGATAATCTACTCTGGCCTCACCAATGGATGTACAGAGCATCCTGGATTGCTGGATTGCCTTTTGGCCATACTTATCAAGGTTGCCACTTTACAAAAAGGCAAATATCCTCTGCTAACCATTTATGTGCTGTCAAAATTCTAAATATGCTTGGGATCAGAAAACACGACTATCCCATGTTATCGCTTATTCAAAAATGATAAATTAACAAAACAATGTTTTAGTAAAATACATGATCTAAGGTGCAGACTGGCCTTGTATAGGTTTCCTTTAACTATCTCCCAGGAACAGGAACTGTAATAATTATTTAATAACGATTTTATTAGTGTGAAGCAGAAATATATTTCCTCTATGAAAGGCAGAAGTCTATAAAGTAATGCTGCCCAAAGGTCTTAAGTCTAGCAGGAACCTTGTTCAATTTGCTTAACATATTTTCATTAATCAAAAAAAATTGGATCAGGACTAAAGTGGTCACCTAAATGATTTAATATTTTAGGACCAGACAGCAAGGTTAGATGGTTATAGAAATGATATCTTCTAATTTTCTAAACTATGGTACATGTCAGTTTTCAACATGAGTTGCATAATGATTTTTTCATTGCAAAACAGACTTAGAATTACAGCAGATACCTTACAGTGGAAAGGAACAGTATGATTTGTAAAATAAAGCTTTACTTGAGAAGGATAAGGGATAAAGAAAATCAGAATCCTGAGGGAAAAAATAAAATAGAACTGTCTGTTGTACTGTCTCTTAATAATAATAGTTAAGTCTTGTATACTACTTTCACACAAAGTATTTCATGTATATTATCTCCTTGCAGACATAATCTATAAAGATAGTGAGCATTAATAAATAGTATTGCTGAAGTCAAAGTGGTGCTAATGACATATATGAGATTAAAACTAGAGATTTATAGATTCATAGCTTAGTACTTTATTCTCTTTATTTTGCAGGCTGCTGGAGATCCCTTCTTAAAAAATATTTGTTTCATGATCAGCCAAGGTTTGTTTGTATGTTTATATTCTAATATCTAAGTTGAATTTTTAACTTCCCCTTTGTCTTATCCTGTTCTACTCATTCTGCCATTGTTTACCTGAGAGTGGGTTTCACTTTCTGTGGATTAATGGCAGGATTAATACAGAACAGGATAACATTTGGCTAATGGTCAAGAACAGGAGGCTTCTCAGAGGCTGTTTTTTCTCTTTTTCCAAAAAAACTTATTGGAATGACTGTATAAACCATATAGCATCAGGTAAAAGGAAACAAAATGAACAAAACACAAAAAACTTCACAAAAATACGAACAAGTTATGAAAAAATAAAAATTATATGATAAACTGAACTTCGGTCAGTTCCCAGGACAATGGCTGTCCTGGGAAAAGAAAGAAAACAGCAAGAACTAGCAGAAAAAACCATCCAATGGAAAAGCAAGGAAAAAGTCCTGTACTTGAAAAGATATTTCAGCATCAAGCAGTATCCATTTTTTACTGATTGTGTGCCATCAAGTCAGTATCTGTTGTTAGTGATTACATAGATAAATTATCTCAAAGATAATCTTTCTTTAGCCTGACCCTTCAGGTCTTCTAGTGGTGTACCTCTCCCCTCTATAATTAAATCCAACTATGTTGTTGCATGTCATTCTCTTTTTCTCTTCCTTAGGCTTTTTCCAGTGTTGTGGATTCCTCAAGCACCAAATATTCAAATTCAGCTCTGTGAAGAGGAAAAGCAAACTGACCATTATACGTGCACCCACTTCAAGCAGGGATATCCTTTTTTTCTGTGTTAGTTCACATTTCTTAATGGCACTCTCTTAAATCCGCATGTAAATGATAAATGGAATGGAATTAAGTGAGAGCCAGAATACAGATGAAGACTTTGTGACACTCTCTTCCCTCTTTGGCAAGCAGCAGACCACATGAAAAAACAGATTAGTCCTACTAGAAGTCTCAGATGCCTGTAAGAGCCTATTGAGAGTGACCTGAGAGCCATATCAAATTAGAACAAGGACCACATGCTTGTTCATTCCTGACCTATATCTAAAATAACTTTTATTTATTAAATTCATATACTATCCACCTCACTTATAAAGCAAATTCTCCTGCTTGTCTTTCATCTTCATGATTTCTGTGGAATTCCTTCCTTCTTCTAGTCTCTCCCTTAATTATACACATGGAGAATGTTTTGCTGGGATCCAAACACACCTGAGCATTCCACAAACACTCTTCTATTCAGATTCCTGATCTGAACTACTCCTTCCTGTTTCTCTTTCATAGCCAAGAACCTCCCCCTTTTGCAGTCTGCACATACTTCAGGTGAATTGACCAAGAAGAACCATTGTCTACCTCATTTCTTTGCTTAACATAGTGTCCTGCCACATGGTTGTCCCTCTCTTATCAGTGGAAAAGAAAAAAATTCCCAAAATACTAAAGACTCAGAGAATGTTAAGGGGCTTTATGTGGCCCATGATCTATCAGTTGTTTTCCTGTGAAAGAGAAATTTTAACTCGTCTCAAATCCCATCATCCCCCCTTAAGGAGATTACTACATCAGTCAAAAGGCAACTGTAATTTGGCAAATATAAATGAATTTATTGTTCTGTATGCTATAAGTATATTGAACAAGGTTTTCAGGATGGGAGAGCTGGAAGGGGAAAAATATCTATCACATCTCTCTTAAAAATGTTATCTAAATCCAAACACTGAAAATTTTTAAAGTAAAAATTTACCTTGCTACAAGGATAACACAACAACAATGCAATCTCCCAAATAACTAACACAGCTTTTTAAAATTGAATTTCTCTGTGAAATTGGGATCTTTACAGGATTCACATTGTTTCTATATACATTTATGAAAATATTAATTTATGGGAAGATGGACCAATTAAGTTTAATAAATGAATGGCATTTATTTTTTCACATTTGTTGATTACTGTTTACCCCCAGCCCAAATTGTGGGAAATATCTCTCTGGAATGAAGACAATGAATCTAATCAATCTTTCTTCTGCTGGAACTACGGATTTCCCATATTTCCTAAAGGAAACTCGAATTGATTAATCCCTATAATCTGTTCCAGTCTGATCTTCACAACAAATCTGTGACACAAGTTATTAATTGGGCCAAAGTCAGATCTTCCTATCTGGGCAAGAATTTGAAGCTGAGTTTCTTAACCTGATACATTGGAATGACTCTTAAATTGCCTGCTATTTGAAGAAGCATTGAAATTTCACCAAAACTCTGAACTTGTGTTCAAATTAAAAAAAAAATAACCCAGAGCCAATTAGGATAGATCTTCATAACTACTAAATCAAGGATCACATGTCCATTTGATTGCATTTGGGCTGACACTTGGATATAGCTCTAACAAGGTAAAACAAAAGGATACTATTTAAATTATCTCAAATATTCATTAGGTGAATAAAAACTGTTGAAATAAATTTGTTGCAATAATGAATTCTTATGAAGACTGTTCTTTTGTGTTCAATACAACCTTTTATATTCTAGAATTCAGAATCATGTATATTCTAAGTCATCATTTTTTTACTCTATCAGTAAAATTACAATGCTAAGAACCCCCAAATCCTGATTTTAAGTGACTCTTTGTTTTATGAAGATAGTGGAATCTGAACTGTGCGGCCATGTAGCCAAATTCAAACTAGTTACCACAACTGTTTCTTGCCAACACAAATATCATATAAGATTCTGATTTCCCATATAGGTGGATGCTAATTTTAATGAAGTTATTTGGAGAATATAATTATGTTAATGTGAAAATAAATTCATCTTCATTCAAGCTAAAACTATTCCATTATTCAGTTCAATTTTAGAAACCAAAAACATCAAACCAGATGAAATTGCATGAAATACCTTCTTCTTTTATTCCTAAATCCACTGAAATTTCTCATAATATCACCAGTTTTCTTGTAGTTGGGCTAGAGAAGGACTTGGCAAGAGAAACAAATATTACATCATCTGCTGCAAAAAGGATGGGTGGAATTGTTGGACTGGGAATAAGATTCTGTTTAAAAATAAAATGCAATGAAAAACTGATCTGAATAGATTTTTAAAAAATCAAAGGACTATGTAAAGCATTGATCTGAATTGATTCAAGAGAATCACCTGTCTCTTGCTGCAGGAGAAGACAATATTTCAATGCACAAAGAAAAATAAAAAATCTCCACTAAACCATTAATATAATTTTACAAGGCTAGTAATTAACGTTACAAATATGAGACAAAAACAGTGAAATTGAGGTCTAGGAATACCTTTGAAATATATCCAATTCAGGAGCTATAAATCCATACTACAAAGAGTATTCTGGTTTTGCCTGAACTAAGCATTATTGTCTCCTATCTCCCAATTTCAACCACTAAATCTTGCGGAACTTGGATTTTTTAATGGATCACCCTAAGTTTAAATGCTTCTTATAAATATTTAATCTATTCGGGACAGAAGAAAATTAAAAAGATAGCTTATAGATACCCAACATGCAACAGCTATCTCCACAAAGTAGCTTGCATTTACAAATGAATGTAGATTCTCTTATGAATATAACTTGGGGTTCAGATACATATTTGAAATATGTTTGATATTATCAATTTACTTCAATAAAGTCATATTTTATCATATTTTTATTTGAAATGAGTTTTTAGAAAGCCATATGCCTTTTAAAAACTATAGAGCAGCTTTAAGATGTGTGGACTTTAAGCATGACATGGCTAGCTGGAGAATTCTGGGAGTTGAAGTCCATACATCCTAAAGTTACCAAGTTTTAGAAACACTGCTGTAGAGCATAGATCTGTATGAGGCAGCTTAGGTTTGTCTCATTGAAGAACTTGGTGTCAACATGCCTTTTCTTAGCTTCTTCTTTTCACATATTTATATGTTGCTGATCTCTTAGCGGCTCTCAGTGGCTTACAGTCAAACTGACAATTACATTTACAATTATTCCCCAACCCTCCCAACCAGTGGTGCTCAGTCTTCGGACTTCCTTCTGCTATTCAGGCTTATCACACATCCGGCCTCGCCTCATGTCCAGTGTTGGCTTCTTGCTTTCCCCTTGCAGCTAGTTCCCACCAGAATGATACCCATTTATCTATTTGCAACATGCTTTCATACTGCTGGGTGAGCAGGAGTTAGAGGCAAGTAATGGGATCTCAATCCATCATGCAGTGCTGTGGCTCAAACTCCCAAAGTGCCATTTCTGGTTGACAGCAACTGCCGTTATTAAGCCACTGTGCTACCATGCCTCCTGTAAGACCTTCTATGCAAAAAGGATGGGTGGAATTGTTGGACTGGGTAATGTGTAAGTCTTACTTCTATGTGTAAGATAGTCTTACTTCTATGTGTAAGATCTGGAAGAGACTTCTGTGGAGAGACTATCCATTTGCAGAAATATTTTCCAGTTTTTGCAAGTGCTATAGCAGTTTAAGAGGAGAAGAAGGGGAAGGATGTGGAGAGAATATTGTGCTGCAGCCTCTTCTAAGTGTTCTTCAGCACTGGCAAAAACAGGAAGAACTTTGGATCCTGGGATCCTGCAAAATAAGATGAAGTGAAACAATATGAGTGCATGTGCTTTTGCTCTTAAAAATGTAAAAACTGAATTGCTTAACTTTCACTAATGTGAAGCATTTCCTCAGAGATTTGTCCACCTCTAGCATCTAGCCAAAAATTAATTTAAAAATTAACAATTTAACTGTTAAATGTTAACTATTGATTTAACAATTTGCACTATTTCAACTGCTTGCTGCAATACCTGTAGTGTTAGAAAAGCATTGATCAATGTGACAAACAACAATTCACCAAGGTATGTACAACTCTTTGCCTATTTTGAAGGTCAACAAACCAACTCTGGAACTTGGTTAATCCCAAATCCAGTCCAGTCAGATTCAACTAAATAAATTTCCAGCCTGACAAGGAAAGAAGTACTATGGTGCTACTATAGCAGAATCAAAGTGATTCCAGCTTTTTTATTCTGTTAAGACAAGATTCTTTTGTCAAGCTTAATCTTATGTGTCCCTTTTTTAGGTAAGTAGCTATTGGCCATTGACATAATATTCCTGAAATAAAAAATATAAGGAAAAACTGTTCAAATGATAAACGGGTCCTCACTATGGAATAGTGGAATAGAATAACTTCAGCCATTCATTTCAGCGTACAGAAATCATCCAGAAAGTCTTTTTGAAAGAGTGTAATTCACACATACCTTCAGCTGTGCTGTCATAGAAAAATGTGATACGATCTCCCAGTGAGGCAGCATACTCTATAAGTTACAAAAAAAAAAAGGACAACTCCTAGAATAATCTCTTTCTTTTGTACAAGAGTGAACAAAATAACAACATGCTAACATTGTCAACCCAAAAGCTTATAGTCTGGAGAAATGAAAAATGTAGTTCGTAAATTATCACAGGTCAATGTGTGGGCAGAATAGTTGAGTGCATATATAACTAAAATCAGGG
This sequence comes from Acrochordus granulatus, assembly GCA_032468055.1. Classification (NCBI taxonomy): domain Eukaryota; kingdom Metazoa; phylum Chordata; class Lepidosauria; order Squamata; family Acrochordidae; genus Acrochordus; species Acrochordus granulatus. Next base: position 63,842 of record JANHZU010002145.1, on the reverse strand, counting down.
GTGCCCATATCCTTTCATTCAGGACTCAGTCTGACTAAATTTTGCTTATCAGAAAATTAAACATGAAGAATATTTCATCAACCAGATTCATTGGCAGTCAAATATTGGATTCTTGATGTACTCCTTACTGGAATTAGTATTTCTTATTGGTTTATTCAATTTTCAATTATCTGAATTTTGAAATAAGCAGTGGGAAGCTAAATTTGGTGAGATTATCAAGGTATAAAAAGAAAATAAAGGAAAGGAAAAGAGTTCCAGATGGTATTTACAAATAGGGGGTAGGTCAATAGAAACCTTGGTAGGCTATATTGACAACAAAATGGACCTATGGTCTGCTTCAATAAAAGGCAGTTTCGTGTTCTTGATTTAATTAAAGTATCAAGAAAGAAATATTTTATTCTAAGATTATCTTGGGTAATCTTTTTCTTCTACAATCTGTTTTTAAATCTCTGGAACTAACACAGGGAAGCACAAAGGAAAAAAAAACTATAACGTTTCTACTACTGGCTTCTTGAAACAAAGCATTAAAATTGCAATGAATGAATTTGATCCCAAATTCAACATGAGGGGCCTATTACTAAAAGTAAATGACATGCCATGATTAATTTTACTTAAGAGTCAGTGATGTCTTATTCATGGACAGATAAAGGAAATGTTATGTGCCATTTCAATCTAGCATTGAAGTACTCATTGGAACAGAACAAGAGATGCTTCTTTCATTTCAAATTGTTCTGGATAAAGTCCTTTTGATTAATTGTCTTAGGTATCTATGAGAAGACAGCTTCAAACCTATTATTTGTTTGCCACTGCAGTCACTGTACTGTTTCAAGGTCATTGGTCAAATGCAGCGATTAATTGATCTTCTCTTTCCACTGACCAGACAGTGAAAGACCACAGTCAATGAATGAACTTTCATCTATCTCTTCTCCATCTTGGTATCTCAGGGCAGTGAAAAAGCATATACAGTGGAACCTTGGATTGTGAGTAACATGATAAATGTGATTCAGAGTGTTCTGCAAGACGAGCAAAATGTTTTAATAAAATTTAATTCAAGTTTTCAACAAGTGAAAACTTCACACAATGAGCTCATGCAGGAAATCTCACAATGGAGCCAATGGTTCTTCTTGCTGCATAAAAAGTGTAAATTAAATGAAAGTCATTAAGAGAAATTCTCCCGAGATTCAGATTCTAGATTCTCCTTCCAAGCAATCATCCTCCCCCGCTCTCCTCTCTCTTGTCTCCCCCATGCCAGCCAGGACTCTTCTCAAAGTGAGGGAAGATTAACCCCCCATCTTCCCTGTCACTCACTCACACACAGAGCCCTCCTTTCATGGCACCATCCAGATCATCTCCCTCCTGCCCATTTCTTCTCTTTGCTTCTCTTCTCTTCTCTCATAGCACATAGGCAGGTTATGATAAGAAATATTTCCAAACCACCCAGGAAAGACCCGTGGAAAGGCACTGCTGAGGGAAAAGGATGTTTTGCCCTCAAGTGGCAGTGGATCCTCCCAATCCAACAGGGGCCACCCAGACAGCAGCCGGCCAAGCAGCAGCTGATTGCCAGAATGTGCCTCAGGGTGGATCCACAGTGATAAGATAAGCACTAAAGCAGCCACTCTTCCCAGGAAAGACCAGATGAACCTCCTAAGAACTCTACAGAAACAAAAGAGGACAGAACTCAAGGCTAGGTGGAAATCCTCTTCCATAAACCAAGGGACCATCAAGAACTATCACCCAAATTAAACCACAGTCATTATTCTCTGCCCAGCTTGGATCAGGCCCTTGGGTACCCCTGCCTCAAAATCTTCTAACAAAAGTTAAAGCGCTGGTTCATTTGTTCTATTTCTACTTTATGTTGTATATTAATCATTGTTACTTGTTTCAGATATTAGGAACAATCATTTCTACATTAAATTCCATTGAAAATGATTTTTTATGAATATTTTTGGGGGTGTGGAATGGATCATCCGATTTTATTTATTTATTAATCATATTTCTATGCCGCCAATTTCTGAAGAATCTTGATGGCTTACATAGGTTAGTGATTATACATTTTTCTTTATTTTACCCCCCCCACATTGCTGGCCAACGATGTTCATTTCCGGGGTGTCCTCCGAGACTCCTGCTCTGCCCCCAGGATGGGCGAGTTTTTCGTGCTGACTTTGGTGTTCCGTCACACCGAGTCGCTTCTCCGTCAATTTGCCAACCAGCAATTTTTCCCTCCGAAGGAGGTCCCCATTAATCTACTTGCATTTTCACGTGCTTT
>JANHZU010002144.1:362132-382162 GCA_032468055.1 Acrochordus granulatus | reverse complement strand
ACCCAAGACAGACAGGTCATAGAGAGCTCTGACAAAACATAATCCACACTGGAGAAGAAAATGGCAATACAGTCCAGTATGAAAACTTTATGGACAGTATCAAAAGGCTAAAGGATATGACACTGGAAGATGAGCGCCCCTCCAACTTGGAAGGTGTCCAATATGTTACTGGGAAAGATCAGAGGGCAATTACAAGTAGCTCTAAAAAGAGCAAACAGCTGGACAAAAGCCAAAAGGATACACAGCTGTGGATGTGTCTGATTGTGAAAGGAAAGCCAATGCTATAAAGAATAATACTGCACAGGAATCTGGAATGTAATATCTATAAATCAAGGTAAGTTGGATGTGGTCAAACATGAAATGACAAGATTGAACATTGAAAATTTGAGAATCAGTGATCTAAAATGGACAGGAATTGGCAATTTGGTTCAGATGACCACTGTATCTACTACTGTGGGCAAGAATCCTTTGAAGAAATGGAGTCGCCCTCATAGTCAATAAAAGACTGGCAAAGCAATACAGTGGTACAATCTCAAAAATCACAGAATGATTTTGATTTGACTCTAAAGCAAGCCATTCAACTTAACAGTAATTAAAGTCTATGCCACAGCTACTAATGCCAAAGAGTCTGAAGCTGACCACCACTATGAAGGCCTACAATACCTTCCAGAACTCACACCAAAAAAAGATGTCCTTTTCATCATCGGGGATTGGAATGCTAAAGTAGGAAGTCAAAAGATAACCAGAACACCAGGCAGGTTTGGCCTTGGAATACAATACGAAGCATGGCAAAAGCTGATATAATTTTGTCAAGAGAACATGCTGGTCATAGAAATATTGTTCCAAAAACCCAAGCAGCAACTCTATACATGGACATCACAAGATAATCAATAATGAAATCAGATTGATTACATTCTTTGCAGTTAAAGATGTATACGCTGTATACAGCCAGTAAAAACCTGGAGCTGACTGTGATTCAGATCAAGACCTTCTTATTGCAGATTTTAGGCTTAAATTGAAGAAAATAGGGAAAACCACAAGGCCATTTAGGTATGACCTCTATGATATCCCTTATGAATATACAGTGGAGTTGAGGAATAGATTTAAGGGATTAGATTTGATAGATCAAATATCTGAGTTAATTCCTGAAGAACTATGGATGGAGGTTGATAACTCTGTACAAGAGGTAGCTACTAAAACTATCCCAAAGAAAAACAAATGCAAGAAAGCAAAGTGGCTGTTTGATGAGGCTTTACAAATAGTTGAGGAAAGAAGGAAAGCAAAGGGCAAGGGAGAAAGGGAAAGATAAACCCAACTGAATACTATTCCAAATAATATCAAGGAGAGATAGGAATGCTTTCTTAAATGAACAGTGTAAGAAACAGAGAGAAACAATAGACTGGGAAAGACATCTACAAGAAAATTGAGATATTGAGTATTTTGTACAAAATGGTGGGGACTTAACTGAAGCACAAGAGATTAAGAAGAGGTGGCAAGAATATACAGAATATCTATACAAGAAAGATATAAATGTTGCTTATCACTATGATGGTGTGATTATTGACCTAGAGCCAGATATTCTGGAGTGTGTAGTTAAGTGGTCTTTAAGAAATATTACTAAAACAAAAATAGAGGAGGTGATGGTATTCCAGATGAACTATTTAAAATCCTAAAAGATGATGCTGTTAAAGTGCTGCATTTAACACGCTAGTACATTTGGAAAACTCAACAGTGGCCACAGGATTGGAAAAGGTCAGTTTATTTTCCAATTCCGAAGAAGGGCAATACCAAAGAATGTTAAATTACCATACAATTGCACTTATTTCACATGTTAGCAAAATTATGCTCAAAATACTACAAGCTGGGCTTCAGCAGTATGTAAACTGAGAACTACCAATAGTACAAGCTGGGTTTCGAAGAGGCAGAGGAACTAGAGATCAAATGGCTGACATTTGTTGGATCATGGAGAAAGCAAGCAATTCCAGAAAAACATCTACTTTTGCTACATTGACTACACTAAAGCCTTTGATTGTGTGGATTGCAACAAACAGTGGCAAATTCTTAAAAAGATGGGAGTACCAGACCACCTTACCTGTCTCCTGAGAAACCAGTATGCTAGTCAAGAAACAACAGTTAGAACTGGATATGCAACAATAGTTTGGTTTAAAATTGGGAAAGGAGTATGACAAGCTGTATACTGTCACCCTGCTTATTTAACTTATATGGAGAATATATCATGAGAAATACTGGGCTGAATTACAAGCCAGAATTAAGATTGCCAAGAGAAATATCAACAACCTCAGATAAGTAGATAATATCACTTTAATGGCAGAAAATGAAGAGGTGCTAAAGAGCCTCTTGATGAAGGTAAAAGAAGAGAGGGCAAAAGCTGGCTTGAAACTCAACATTAAAAAAACTAAGATCATGGCATCTTGTCCCATCACTTCCTGGCAAACAGAAATGGAAGAAATGGAAGCAGTGACAGATTTTATTTTGTCAAGAAAACTGTGAGTGCAGTCATGAAATTAAAAGATCCTTGCACCTTGGGAAAAAAGCTATGGCAAGCCTAGACAGCATATTAAAAAGCAGAAACATCACTTTGCTGACAAAGGTTTCAATAATTAAAGCTATGGTTTTCTCATGAGTAATGTATGGATGTAAATGTTGGGTCATAAGATGAGCACTGAAGATGATGCCTTTGAAATGGGTACCTGGAGAAAATTTTTGAAGATCCTTTGGATGGCAAGGAGATCTAACCAGTCAAAAAAGGACTCATTGGTAAAGACCATGATGCTAGGAAAGACTACGGCACAAGAAGAAGAGATGGTTAGATAGCTTCATTGACACAATGAACATGAATTTAAACAAACTCCAGTATATAGCAGAAGAATAGGGAGGCCTGGCATGCTATGGTCCATGGGGTCATGAAGAGTTGGACGCAACTTAGTGACTGAACTACAATGACTGTTCACTCCCTTGTATTTATAGGGTTAACTAAAACCATAAAACTCCACAAAATTAAGCTAGCCTATTCTGGGGGTTCCAAAAAAGTTATCTGAGTGCAGTTTAGGATTTTCTTTCTAGTTATCTGAGTGCAGTTTAGGATTTTCTCAGTGTTATTGAGGATCTTCTTACACTCTGGAAACAAGACTGCCCCTAACAGAATTATTTCTGACTAAATCCTTGGGTTCTCTGAGATACTTCAGGACATAAAATTGGTAAAGAGAATCTGGAAAATAAGAAGCAAGTTTAACCAGATGCAGGTATAAGCTTAACTTTGATCTACTCCGTGGTGATAAGAATGGAGAAATACAATTGGTTTTTCCATCATTATTGCACTGGAAAAATGTTGTAGAAGAACCAATTAGTATAAATTGTGATAATCTGGCTAAACATTTTGTAAAGAAAGTAATTTGTTTTCATTCTGAGTTGGAAGCCAGATGGGCAAAATCTGAAATGGAATAGGTCACATCTTGTGATGTTTCATAAAAGGTTTTAGAATGAACATCTTGAGAAAATGAATAATTATCTAGAATTGTAGGTCCACTACTTAAGCTTTGGATACCTACCCCATAGGGCTAATGAATGTGATCCTTAAATGATTTTAGACAGCTGCTAACTAAACTATTGTTGATTCTTATAAATTAAAGCAGAATATGACCAGTTTCCAATTGGTAAATCATGGATGTAAAGAAAAAAAAACAGCCTTCACTTGCTGCTGTGTTATGGGCAGGCTGTCCTTCATGGTCAAGGCAATTCAAAGTTTGACTATCACAACAGAGAAAGACTCTCTGGAAAGTGAGGCTGGAAGTGTTTCTGTTTTTCAACCAGGTACAATGTCCAAGTTATATTTAAGAGGAAAATCTTATAAAGCTCACTGCAAGAAAATACTACAATGTAGATTTTTGACATCCAGAAGAAAAAGTTATAGCTTGCCACTTATAAAAACAGAACACCATATGGTCCTGCATTTGTTATCTAAGACTATAGGAGATAATTAAGTGGAAATACCCTGGATTGTAGTCTCATCAAGCCTGGCCTTTTCTATTATTATAATACCATGTGATAAAGCTTGCAAACCAGAATCCATGATGTGCTTCTTTGAAATGTAAACTATTGGTGATTACTAACAGTGATTACTTAGTTGGTGTTGGTTGGTGGGGAAAGATCATCCCCTAGGTTTCTCACTTGTGAGGGGTGCCACAGGATCCTTTTCAACATTTCCATGAAATAAATAGATGAGGTCATCTACTAGTTTGGAATTCAGTATCATTAATATAATGATGGCAATCAATTATATCTTTTGATTCTGGTCCACACATGTAGAATGTTGAGGTTCTCTCCAGTGCACAGAGGCTTTATGAGTTTAAATGGGGAAGAACCATCTCTGACTCATTCCTGTCAGGTTGGTGTGACTGTGAGTATTTGGACCACCCAGATCTGGGGATATTCCAATTTTGACCTTGAATGGGGTTGCACTTCCCCATTTAAGGATGGTGTGCACTTTGGGGAAATCTTGCTGGACTCAGCTCTTGCTATTATCAACAGATGTTATTTACCAGCCAAGAAAACTTTTATCTAGCTTCATCTGGTATATTAGTTACACCATCTTCTAAATCAGGGGACTCTTCACACAGTTACTCATGCCTGGTCATTTCACGGCTCGACTACTGCAACACACTGTAGATAGAGCTGCTCTTGAAGATCACCTAGAAGCTTCAGCTGTTCAAAAATGTAGTGGCACAGGTTTTTTTTTTTTTTTGAGCTTCACTGGTTGCCACTTACTTCTGAATGAGATTCAAGAGGTTGGTTGCTACCTATAAAGCATATAAGCCATACAGCCTGATTACTTTAATGACCACCTTCAAAATATATATTTTACATTAGATATTCAGAGCTAGATGGATGAGAGATAAGCAATTAAACACACAGTATCCACACATAAGACTGTATAATTTTTTGAGTATCTGCAAGCTACCAATGAATCAATGTATTTATAATTGAATAGTTTTTCAATTGTTACTTATGATTATAAAAGCTAGTTTAAATAATATGGAAACTAGTACCTTATGGTTGATTATGTACTCTTAACTTTTTATATTCTATTTGTTTTATAGCTTTTGTTATCACATTGAGTATTGCCTGGGTAGAATCAACAAATACAGTCATGTGAAAAAGGAAGTACACCCTCTTTCAAATACTCACAGTCACACAAACTTGACAGGAATGAGTCGGAGATGGTTCTTCCCCATTTAAACCCATAAAGCCTCTGTGCACTGGAGTTCTATGGTTTTACATATCAGGACATAGTAAATATTATCTGGTCCTTAGCAGTTCTTAAAGTAGGTAAATGTAGCCTCAGATGAACAACAACACATAACATATTACACCATGTCATCATTCATTTAGAAAAATAAAGCCAAAATGGAGACGCCATATGTGAAAAACTAAGTACACCTTATGATTCAATAGCCTGTAGAACTACCTTTAGTGGCAATCACTTGTACTAATTATTTTTTCTATGACTTTATCAGTCTCTCACATCACTGTGGAGTAATTTTGGTCCACTCTTCTTTACAACATTGTTTCAGTTAATTGAGGTTTGTGGGCATTTGCACAACTCTTTTGAGTCTCACCACAACAGTCAGGTTGACTTTGACTGGGCCACTGCAAAACCTTTATTCTTTTCTTTTTCAGCTATTCTGTTGTAGATTTGCTGGACAACAGGATCATTGTCCTGTTGCATAACCCAATGTCAGCCAAGCTTTAGCTGTCAGACAGATGGCCTCACATTTCACTCTAGAATACTTTGGTATACAGAGTAGTTCATGCTTGATTCAATGACTGCAAGGTATCCAAGTCCTGTGGCTGAAAAACAAGCCCAAATCACTACCCTTCTACCACTGTGCTTGATGGGTGGTATGAGCTGTATGTGTTTGGTTTTCGCCAAGCATGGCACTGTGCATTATGGCCAAACATCTCCACTTGGTTTCATCTGTTCAAAGGACAGTGTTCCAGAAGTCCTGTGATTTGTTCAGGTGCAACTTTGCAAACCTAAGCCATGCTGCCATTTCTTTTTAGAGAGAACAGCTTTCTCTCTTTCTCTTGGCAACCCTTCCAAACAAACCATACTTCTTCAGTCTTTTTCTAATTGTACTGTGAACTTCAACATTTCACATGCTATCTGAATCCTGTAGAATCTAAAATGTCACTCTTGGATTTTTTATAATTTCTCTGAGCGTTGCACAGTCTGAACTTGTGGTGAATTTGGTGGGATATCCACTCCTGGGAAGATTGAAAACTCTCTTGGATGTTTTCCACTTGTGAATAATCTTCCTCACTGTAGAATGATGGGTTTTAAATTGTTTGGAATTGGCCTTATAACCCTTCCCAGATTGGTGGACAGCAACAATGGCTTCTCTAAGATCACTGATGATGTCTTTACTCTTTGGCATTGTGTTAATACACTCCACAACACTGGAGACCAGCAAATTCCCAAAGCTTCATTTTTTATAGAGGTAGTCACATTTGCTGATAATTAATTCAACAAGGGCACTTAATAAGCAGCACCTGGCTGCTCTTAGCCTCTTCATACCTATGGAAGCATACAAAATTATTAAAAAAAAAATCAGCAACACCTTATCAAAGAAAAAACAAATCCCTGGTCCTATTTGGCAAAGCCTCTAGCTCTTTTTTCTCTTAGCAAGGTGCTCATTATCCAAGGAACAAATAAGAATCTACGAGGCTCCAAGAAAAAATAAGGAACTGAACAAGCATTCTAATGTTGTCCATCCTTCCTTGACTATCAGGGCATTTAATAGAACAGAATATTCAAGGAGTCAGTCTGGACTGAAGATTGTTATAAAATTATAACAATCTATTAGAAATGTTATAGTTGGGTTGAATACATAGATGGAAAAAACAGATGTTTTTCTTATTCATGAAGTTAGCATGTTCATTTCAGTATCTCACACATGCAAACACAATTAATAATTGAAACAAATACGTATATGTTGAGGCTAAAGAAGTCAGTTTTTATTCTCATTTATTCTATTTTGGTGAGTTCATCATATTAATGCAATATGTGTTTTAGCTGTCTATATCATCAAACAATTGAAAACAACATTATAAAGATTTCAGTGCTTCCTTCTAGCTTCTGTTAAATACCAATAAACATAATCCCTAATCACTAATAGGAGCTGAACAATATCTGGATGGCCAGATATTGCCCTTGTTGGCAAGCATATTAGACCTATTCTTAGCAAAGTAAATACATAAATAAAAGAACACATGACTTAATTTCTCTGATATTTGTTTAAAAAATGTGAAGGTAATTTTGTTTCAATAATATCTCCAATCAGAAATTACTTCATCCTTGAAGATTCAAGAGATATGACTATATGTCAATATGACTAAAAAGATTTACTAGTGAAGAAAAGAGGATAAAATATGAGTAGAACAAAACTTTGTAAAACTGTGACTTAATTTATGGATAACGTCTTTCTTTTCCACTTCTGCTTCATCTCTGGTTTTCTTTTCTATCCTCTTTTTCTATTACCTCAGCTACCCAGTAATGCATACAAATAATCTGCAAAATAATGATGCAGATTTATTAGCCATCAAATCATAAATAGAATGTGAAAAGTGAATCTGGATATATCCTTTGTTCCTCAAAGGTTTTCATTTTTCTATATTGGCTCACACTGAAATCTAGCCCACTCATAAGCTTCATTATTATACTCCTCTCCATGGTGCTCAAATTAGAGTCTGAGGACAGATTGCTTAAAAATGCACTGGAAAGAACACAGCTGTGACAGTCACTATATGAATAATGTATTATCAACATCTGTAGGATTTTTGAAATGTTAACTACTCAGATATGAAGTCTCTGCTGAGGACACAGATGGTAATGATGTTGTTGTGCTTGCAGTGACTTCCACCAAAAACAGATTGTGCCCTGTAATAAGATTGGACTGCTAATGGTTGAAACAATACATTCCTTAACAGAACTAGCAGTCAATTGCATTTCAAATGACAATTCCTTGCTTTGTGGGTTGCATTTAATTCCAAGGTTTATTAAGCTAAAGAAATCCATTAATGAATATAGACATTTTTAAGCATAAAAACAGATTCCAGAAACAGTTGATAGCACACAGTAGGTGAATTCAATATGACAATCCATTTTAAGGTAAAATAATTAAAATACAATTTCCAATCACTGGAGAAAAAATATAGCAAGACTTCATTTTAACTCAAAGAAACTTTCACCATTAAAGCAGCAATCATTGCCATATTTCTCTGGCTATATGGACATGACATTTTTATAGAGCTGTATTTTCAAATGTCAGACTTTAATCTGGGACTCTTATGATCTGGAGCTGTGACCTAGTTTTATCTATAATACTCTACATTTTCATGCAGTACACATAGTACATGAAGTTCATATGTGCCCATAAAGTAATGTGATGCTGATATGTTACTACAAGATTAAATGTCATCTTTTCCTGAACATTCTCAGAAAATAAAAAAATATAACTAAACAAAAATAGTAAGCTATTGAATTCAAGGGAGAAACTGTCCTTATGGCAGAGATTTGAAAGTCGTACACAGCCCCTTTGTAGATGTAATTCATTTGAGAAGCATAGTAAATATATAAATAATTTGACTATCTTCTCTTATTTAGTATAATTCTCATGGCAAACAGCCATCTCTACAAAAAGACTTAAGTAATTGGTTCTCTGGCTACTAAATATCATTTTCTGGGTTTAATTTTTCCCAATCTGAATCTAGTTCACTTGTCTGCCTAAATCTAATCCATTTGTCCTCCTTCTTTTAATGCTTCAAGCTTTCAAGTTTTTCTGTTTAGGACATATCTCCTCTTTTTTAGTAGTATTTAGTTCTTATTTCCTTACTGATTCCAAGTTGTCTGACAAGCAATCACTTTATCACTTCCTTAACCTTTAGCTCTATTTATGTTACCATCTCAAAGATGTTACTTACTCTGCTTCTGGCTTTTTAAGGTAGAGACCAATGTGATTAACTTGCTTATTTCTGCAAGCAACTTTTGCAAGTCTGCATCAAATTTATTTTCTCAATCTACTACAACTAGCTGGGTTACATATGTTGTAAACAGATTGGAAGGAAGTAAAAATTATATCACCAAATGTAAACCTTTCCCATTATTTTCTAATATCCTATACTGGACAAAGTCTTGGGAAGGGTTTTTAATTTTATATCATTGTTATAATTTTATAACAATTTATAACAATTGTTATAAAATTATAACAATTGTTATATCTTTAGCAGGGAAGAAAATCAATGTGTTAAAATACTCCACATAGGATATGGATTATGCACATAGTATGTGGTATCTGCATGAGTAATAAAATCCATTGGGATAATTTAAAAAAACTTAAGTTGGTGGAAATAAATATATTAGCCCTTAGGATGCTTTGATATCAAAGGAGATACTTTATACAAATATAAAAAGTATGTACAAAAAATCTGGAGAACATATGATAAAAAGATAGTACAAATCTTAGTGTGTATGAAAAATGGTTTGTCATACACAGAAAACAATATATTCAAAATTGTATCAGAAGTATAAATCTGATTTAATTCGCATATTAATATCCTCTTATATTAAACACTATTTACCTTTAAGCTGATATAGTTATTATTAGTCAATTGTTTGAATTCATATTTTATTTATGTACTGTATTTTTTTGTTTTTATGCAGTAGTTTCTGTAATAGAATTTAATGATTAAAATAAGCATAAATTAATTATTTGCTCTGAGATATCATTTAAAGCACTGAACTGTAAGTTTTGCAAAATATTTAATTAAAGGCCAGAGGACTCAAATTGCTTGTACTTTTGTCTACAGCTTCTAGAATATTGTATAGTATGTACTATATAGTAGTTAATACCCAGCATCAGTCACAGAGAAGCCCTAAAACAATAGGACAAAACTATTGGGTATGCTCATGTGAAAAGTTATTGATTTATAGAAATGTTTACTTTTGATTTCATCTTTTTAAAGAAAAAGGTTAGAATAAAATGAAAATAAGAATACTCAATCAACATTTACAACAGTCTTACTTCAGGGTCATGCTCTCTCAACAAGTCCTATCTGTAGCAGCTTTTATGGCCAATGCTACTTATTATTAAATCTATAATCCTATGTATCTGGATGGCACCAGATTGGAAATATTGTGTACATTTTTTTTCCTTTTTCCTTTGTAGAAACATATCTCAAAATTTTATGTTATGTCATAGAACTCTAGCTTTACATGATTGAAAAATACTAAGCTAAGAATATAATAAAACTGCATGAGAGAAGATAGTTCAAATCTATACAGCTTCTGTTGGCTTTAAGTAAAGGTTTCCTTTGCCAGTCATGGCCAACTGGAGGGGGCAGTGTTCATCTCCATTTCATAGCTCAAGAACCACCATGTCCAAAGATACTTCCATGATCATGTGGCTGGCATGACTCCTAGGCTGGCAGGAACTAGGCAGATAAAAGGAGTTAATTCTATAACGCAATGGCTCTTGGGTCTCAAACTCAAGCTGCTGACCTTCTGGCTGACTAGCCCAGCATCTTAATTGTTGCACCACTTAACACCCTTCTATTGTCTATGCCCTTAGATATATTGATGGTGATGCAGTGAAGATTTGTTTGATACTATCTAATAAAGTTGGTTTACCTTCATGTCAAAGGATCAATACCACAATTGCATTCCATATGAACATAATTCCTTCCATAAATATATCCAACATGAAATGTCAATACCAAAAAACTAGTACAAGATTTCAAACATCCAAAGTTAGCTCCCAAAAACGAAGGTCATGTAGGAGACAGTTGTTAAAGATTGATTGAAATTAAAAACATTATTTCACAAGAGAAACAAATATCCCTTTTCTCTTTAAAAAATCCTCCCCACTTTTTTAGCAAGTTTAAATCAAAATGGTTTTTCCACAATGGTTACTGTGGAAAAGTCCTTTCCTTAATTCCTTTTGAAAACTAGATTGACAATAGATTTTGCTGAGGAACAGAGTCATGATCAAGGGCTTTGTTCTTTACTACAACTCAGTAGTAAGGGCTTTGTATGCAGATTATTCATGTTTTGGTCTCTGACATTTCCAGTTAAAAATATACAATAGCAGGTGATACTAAATATTTCTGTCACACATTCTGAAGTAACACTGTCATGCAGCTTCCAATTTGCCATTTTGTTCACTTTGGTAAGCTTGGCCAGTCACAAAATAGCATTTACCAATAGTGAGTTTCTAAAGATTAACTGAAGTGAAAGCAAGAGATATAAAAATTTATCAAGACCCTAAATGTAAGATAAAAATGAGATCTGAATTGTAAACACCAAATCACAGATTTAAGAAATAAATTTAAGACATAGATTTAAGAAAAGCAAAATGAAGTTTCTTGATAATTTTATGGAGATATTTAAATGTCCAGTAGGGCAGCAAATCAAATAACTACCCAAGATGATGACTGGAATAAAAAGGTTAAGTGGAACATACACAAATATATATGTGTTCAATATTTTCTTCATGACTGAACACATAGACAATATTTTCTTTGTAACTCAGTCTTTGCTGATTTTTTCATCTGACATATACTTTCAAGTATATACATTTTTCTTCGATAATTTTCATAATCTTATTAAATTATTACGGTTTTTACATTACACAATTTATCTGAAGAGTCTTTGGCTAAGAAAACTATAAATGAAACATGTTGTGCAATACAGACTGTATGAGGTTGTTCTCATACCAGAACGACTGGTATGTCCACTTAATAATGGCCACTTAAGAGACAAAAAGTAGATGTCATTAAGTTGTTAGACATCAAACAATTTAAATTGTCTTTTTCAATATTTATCAATATAAATCATGTTTCACTTGCCATCAGCTATAACAAATTGACAATGTGAAGCAGGACTCTTTGGAAATATAGCAGCTTTTAATGTTGGCCAATGGAAAAATAAAGTAACTTAAGTAGAACCTAGACCATGTATGGAAAGATCATTGTCCTACAAAATGATATTAAAAAAAGAGAGAGAGCAATGAAGTCAGCCAGTTTCAGGAGCAAACAAATCTATTCCCAAGAGTCATAAGGAAAAAATTACCCTTTCAGTCCATGTGTCAAGAACAACAATGCAATATAGAATCCAACCAGAATGGGACAACATTATGAATGGGATACAGAAAAAACCCAAAGCGCGTAGCTTTGGAAAACATAGGTGAGGTACTTGGGTATGTGGCACACAAAAAGCTTCCTGACACAAACGTTATTTCTACCAGCCAAATAAGGGTCTCTTTATATAGTGAAATGAGCCCCTCCCAGCATCAGCTGGTATTCTTTAATGCTTCTCCTAGTGGCAAAATTTCAAGGAAAACTTCCTTTTCAAGAAGCTATCTTGTTGACCCTGGGCTTTTTTCTGCAACAAAATGTAATAGCATAAGAATTAGAGGACTCAGTTGTTTGTTCTCACTGAGACTCAGGATAGAGTTCAGAGACTGAAAAAGAATCACCACTGTAATATCTTCAGATTTTACAAATCCAAAACAGCATCTCTTAATTCTGTTGCTTCACATATTGGTCATTTCCTCTTACTGTTATGTTTAGGAAACTAAATAAGCAGCTATTTCTTTTTCATTCCTAAGCAATTATGATAAATTAAATGTAAGGAGTTTTAGGCTTTGCAACTGTGTATTCTCACAAATTAGAAATAAAAGAAATAGCTCAAAGATTTAGCTCTATAAACCTGCATACTACTGCCTGTGTCTTCATTCTTCAATTACAGGAATTAGGCAGCTGGAACTCACATTATATGATGCTACAGCAAGCTTCATTTGGCCCTAGAGTAGGATATTATATATTTCTCCTTTATTGTTTGATGTGCTGAGAAATTGGGACTTCCTACTGGGTATATAAACAGATAATGACATTGCCTTAATGTTTTGCTGTCCATAGTATTATCATGAGGGTCATTTCCCTATTTTATTAGTTGCCACAAGGGGAGAGGAAAATCAAATTGGAAGAAATGGCTCTGAATATTTCAAAAATAAAGTGATGGCATTCATGTGGGAATATCAACTTATGCTAAAATTGTTTCTTTAGATATCTGAGGCTTTTTTCTTCTGAGCTGCAAAGAGAAGCAATGTTATGTTAACATGGCACTGGAATTCCAGATTTTCTCAGAACAGAACAAAAATGATTCACAGTTTCATTGGGCATTGGCAATGTGCATTTAATACAGGGCAAACTATATTTAAAATAAACTATTATCTAGTATAAAGAAGCATATACACTGAAACTGCAATGAAATAAAATTTCTAATAAAGGTTTCAAGCAATTTTTATTCTTCTTTTTTTGCTTGAGATCATTGTTGTTGCTGAAGATCTCATATGCCCAGAATAGATTATACTTAGCACTGTAAAATTGGCAGAAAAATTTAATCTCTGTGAACTCTTCTTAACATTAGAGCTGCTGACATTAGAAGAACTGATAGCATAAGTACTATCAGAGTAGAGCAGAGACAGAAAGCAGAACAAAGCTTCAATCTTGTAGCCCCAAGACTCTTAAACTGTTATCAGTTTGCCACATTATCTTTTCTCATTTATCAATTAACATTGTAGAAGTTAGACACAATGAAGTCCAGTTACTTCATCAACTTAGTCTCTTGTTCTTTGCCCAGTAATGAGGTTGTTGCTATGTCCATTGGAAGATTAATTCATTAACTCACTGAAAACTTTTACAGGGTAAACCATGGAATGACAGAAACGTTTGCAAAGAGAGGTATGAATAAACAAGCTATTGAAAAGGAAAGATGAAGATAAAATATCCATTGAACCATTTCAAGCTTCAATTAATGTGTTAAGAGTTTTATATTAACAAATAATAAAATAATATTGTATAACATGAAGATTATAAGTGAAGGAAAATGCAAGAAAGTTTTTTTTCTTATTAAACCATTGTATTGATGGAGGCTAGCATAAAATTTCTCTTAATATATTAGGTAGAGATACACAAGAAAGCAATACCCAATGAATACGCAGAGAGCCATGAGATGACTTATCTAGTATTTCTGGATAATAGGTGGAGAAAGACAATTTAAGAAATAGATTTACTTTATCCTGTTTTTTATAAATCATTCTGTAAAATTGAATATGTGAATACTGATAGTATGCCAAACTATGCGATTATTCTACATGGAATAACAACAGTAAATAATAAATTACTATCAGAATTGAGGGTTAAGAATCCTAATGACTTAAATCAGAAAAAGAATTAATGGAATGAAACAATGTCCCCATATCTATTTAATTTGTATAACAAATATAAGAACAGCAAGTTTAGAAAATACTGTACATAGAATCAAAACTAGAAGTTGAAATACTATCAGTTTGACACATATAGGCTTAAACAAACAATAAATAACTCTATTGCATTTTTCTATGCTATCATCTAAAATCTTTAACACAAGATTTTTAATCACAAACATGCAGTGAAGGCAGACAGCTAAAACAGGAAATGCATGGTCATCAAATATCATTGCTACTTGTTTGAATTAATATGTGTCAACATGTCAAAATCACACAAGGTAAACAAGCTGCTAACACATTAAATTTTAGAACTGCCCCATGAAACTAATGTAGAGTTTACAGCTGATTGTGGCTTCTATCCATTTATTTTCTACAAAAATAAAACATTGGAAAGGAGAACAGTCAGTATTGGTTGGGTTTAGCAAATGATTAATCTTATATATAATTTAAGAGATTGATTTTCCCTTTTTAGCCTACCACAGGGAAATCATGACTATGATGCATAAAAGTTACCAATATATTCAATGAGGATATCAGATGAGCCCCCAGATATATTAGGGCATTCCAGATATACATGGAAGGTAACTGATTCCATCCTGAGATCTCTAGTATAACTGGAAAACCTCTTCCATGCAGATATGCTGTATAAAACTTTATGTGATTGGACTTCAGATAGAACAATATATGTTAACCAATAAATATTTTATGAAATAAGTTCTTCCACTGGTAATGTTGAAAATGAAAACTAACCCATGAGAATCTTTGTCTATGAGTACTGCCCACCCAAAACAAAGTGTAAGATGCGGTCTCTCAAATAATTCAAGCTCTGCTTTAAAAAAATATGCTATAAAACTTATTGTAAGTGTACAACTCTTTTCTAGCAATATAAACATAGTTGAATTTAATATAATGCAGCTGCCTATTGTAAAGTGTGACTATTACACCTATTCTATTCTCTTTTTTGTAGGATTGGCAGTAGCAGTATCTACTTTCTTAACATCTGTTAATGATTGCTGAAACTGAGGTTGCATTTAAGGATATTTCTCTAGAGTGGCAGCTAACTGCAATAATAAAGTTAAAAGTCTGATACATACAGTACAAATGCACATGCATACCCAGAAATCAAACTAGCTTTAATCCTGCTATGCACAATTGCAAACTTAAACATTTATGAAAATATCATCTTTGTCAGATCAGAGATGAAACAGAAAATCCAGAGGGGAATGATCAGATCAAAACATAACTACTCTTTTAATCAGACATTTCTGCATTTATTTTAGTTTAATGAAAATTATATCTATTCACATGGAATTTAAGTAAACTGAACAAATTAAACTTGACTAATTATTCATTCATAACCATTGAAGTAGAAGGAAAAAAATGACACCATAACAATTTGAAATGTCTAAGATATCATATTTCATCAAACTTCATTAGCATTATTAATTTTATCAAATATAAAATCCACTGGCATTTTATAACATGATATAAAATGAAAAACATGGAATTGTTAAGTTATTAGATTTTAGCAAGTTGGTTCAACCTCCTAGAGACTGTATAGTACTTATGTACATCCAAAATGCAATATAACATCATCAACTGAAGATGTTGGTTAACTTGGTGTGGATAATATCACGTTTAAATGGAATATATATAATGATACTATAAACCAGTAAACATTACATATAAATATCTGTATAATTATTTGCAATTCTAATCATTAATAACAGTCACTGGATAACATATTGGCCTTTTGAGGAAAAACTAGTAAAGTAATTTAAACTACAAAGAATCATCAGTTCAAGGTAGAGTCCACACATTTCATTTTAAATAACTTTCAATCTTTGAGAGAATAAATTTGTGAAACAAAACCAGATCAGTACAACAAGTTGTAAATATAAGAAAATCTGAATGTTCATCTTCTTATGCACTAAAGAAAAAGTTATATTTATCCATTTTCATCCAGGAAGAAGTTGAAACTTCTATTGTTCCAAAATGCAAAATATGATGTCCTTCTGACAAATGCTTTAATAGGTATCATATTGGAAGAAGTTGATTTGTTTAGTTGAATCATGTGTTTAATGGTTGGCTGATAAGGGAGATCCAGTTAGAAAGTGTGGTTATTAAGGGATTAGTAATATATAATATTTACCTTCATTTTTCTCACTAGTATTTTTTTATTAGCTTTTTTCTAAAATATTTTCTGGGGCATAAGGACAATTTAAGCATGGCAACAAGAAAAAACCATCGGTAATGTCATATGCTCATAATAAAAGAATACATGTAGCAGACTCTGTTAACATAGAATATGTTTTGAAGAAATGATGGCATATTTTTTTCTAAAAAAAAGAATATCACAATTTAATAAAGTTTGATGCTCTCGCCATGTTCTGCATTACACAGAATATGATAACTATTCACTACAATCATTCCCTGTATATATAAGTAATAATATGTTATTACTTCATGTCTGATCAAAATCTGTGGGCATTTCACACAAATGTTTTCTTTTTTTTTAAGTAGTAAATCTCATATTTTTAAAATAAATCTTATTTAAATTACAAAATTACAAAATATACACAAAACACCTTCCCTTGCAATCATAACAAGTTCATGGAATAATATAAAAATTAAATTACTTTCCAACAGAATAAAATACAAGCAGCATACAATAAAAAACAACATAATGACAAAAAAATTATCAAATAACAAAAATCATAGTAACATATTACAGTAACAAAATCTAAAATGCAAATACACACATACACACTCTAAAAAATCTCCACATTACTCCCAGTCCAACTCAGTATGAATATCTATCCATAAAGCAATACAAAAGTAAAGAGAAATATATTCCCCTCTTTCAGTCTAATTAGATGAATATAATAAAAGTTCTTGGAATAATATATGGGAGAAAAGGTTTTATTTTAAGGAGTGTGTATATTGAGAAATCTTTGACCATACTGAGCATGGAATAGGTTTTGATAATGAGATCCATGAATATTTAACTCTTTGGAAAAATTTTATTTTGAAAATAGATGGTAAAATATTTTATTAGAAAGTTCAGGTAGAATACAAAAATAAGACATTATTTTCATGTAATGATTGTTTTTAAGGATTTCTCCTAACTTCAAAATGAATTTGGTCTTCCTACTACATATAGTAATATTTTAAACTTAAGTATGTTTAACAGCTCAATATGGGCCAGGTGCTTTGGCTTTCTTTTCCTTTTTATGTTCCATATCTGTACATACCAAATAATATTTTTAAATGGAAATGTTGAGGGTTTATTGATCCATATGATACAGTCAATTATATTAGTTTGGAATTGGAATTGAATGCATATAAGTAAATGTATGAGAATGTGACGCTGTTAATGTGACGCTGAATTATATACCAAAGCTTTGGAAGCTATTTATCAGGAATTATGTCTGTATTGTACATGGAAATTGGCTAAAGAATTATACTGAGAAATGATATTATTCCAGATCTTATGGAATGGCTTTAGGAAAACTGTATCTTAGCTATCCTTGAAAAGGCAATATTCTGTATTAATCAAAAGATTAATATGCACTACATTGACAAAATGTTATTTATAGTATTTTGTGTTTGATTCTACTATAATATTGTACAGTGTTTATTAGTTATTAATAGTATTTATTAGTTATTAATAATAGTTTATTAGTCTATTAATAAGTTTAATATATAAGGTATATTTTTATTATTATCATATTTTTGTTTCATTGACTTCTCTTCTCTTTAGATTTTTAGATTTAAGGATTGTTCCATTTAATTTTCATGTCAAAGTACCTTGAGGAGTTCTCTAGCTTCTTTTTATAAAAACAGAAGTGAGGATCTGTATTTCTGTGCAAATGAAGTCTTAAGTGGTCTATCTAGCTATATCACATGTAAGGCTTCTTTTGTCAAAATACAGAGAACATATATAACTATTTCCTGTACATACTTAAAACACAGAGCATGTTCAGTATCTTTCAAAGCTGTTTCACAGTGTAAAACATACTTAAGCTTGTCACTCTTGGTGAGATTTATATAGTTATGATTTCTTTGTAACTTCTTTTGAATTCTTTTGCTGAACTATACATTAGAATTAATATGGAACTCTACAAGAAAAACACAATGACCTAAAATCCTTAAAACCATAATTGAAAGAATGATTGACATTTTTATATTATATAAATAATTTTCAAAGTATTTTTACTAGATAACATTAAGTAGTTTGCCCTTCAGACTGTATTGGACTAATTTTTAGTCACTATTATTGTATGTGTGGTTTATGTGTACACCCTAGTTTTCATAACAATTATATTTATTTTTGTTTATTTTTGCCATACTGTCAACATTATAAATGAAGTATGGTGGTACAAGTGGTTAAGAGCTCAGCTTGCTGTCTGGAAAGTTCAAGACCTGGCATTGTCATTCAGCAGGGTGAGTAAGTGTTGTTCCACCCTAGCTCTCACCCACCTAGCAGTTCGAAAGCACACAAGCGCTAGTAGATGAATAGGCACTGCCCCTTCTAGTGGAAAGGTAACAGTGACCATGCACCTTTGGTGTCCAGTCATGCCAGCCACATGACCATGGAAGCATCCCAGGACAAACACTGGCTCTTCATCTTGGAAATAGGGATGAGCACTGCGCTCTAGAGTCAGTCACAATTGGCAAGGTCATCTTTATCCTTATTACATTTTAAGCCCCTTCATGGATCACTGCCTCATCACAGAGAGGGGGCTTGCATAATACAATGAAGCTATGAGCCATGCCATATAGAATGACCCAAGATGGACAGGTCATAGTGGAGAGTTCTAAAAATTGTGATTGAATGGAGAAGTAAAAGATAACCCACTCCAGTATCCTTGTCAAGAAAAACCCATGGACAGTATCAAAAGGCTAAAAGATATGATGACACTCAGATCAGAAGATGTCCAATATGCTACTGGGGAAGAGCAGAGAGCAATTACAAATAGCTCCCAAAAGAGTGAAATGGCAGGGCCAAAGCAGAAAGGATGCTCAGCTTTGGATGTATCTGGTAGTGAAAGGAAAGTCAATGCTGCAAAAAAAGTATAAATGTGCATACTAAACTGGAATATAAGATCTATAATCAAAGTAAGTTGTATGTGGTCAAAAATGAGATGGAAGGATTTAACATCGACATCTTGGAATCCGTGAACTAAAATAGATGGAAATCGGCAAATTTAATTCAGATGTCCATTGTATCTACAACTGTGGACAAGAATCCCTTAGAAGAAATGGAGTAGCCATCATAATCAATAAAAGAGTGGAAAATCAGTACTGGGGTACAATATCCAAAACATCAGAATAATCTTGGTTTGAAACTAGTACAGACCATTCAACAACACAGTAATCCAAGTCTATGCCGCAAGCATTGATGCTGAAGAGGCTGAAATTAACTGGTTCTATAAAGGCTTATAACACCTTCTAGAACTTACACCAAAAAAAGATGCCCTTCTCATCATATGGGATTGGAATGATAAAGTAGGAAGTCGCAATAAAAGTTTAAACATGTCTGTGAAGACTCTCACTCGTCCAGGGTAATTGCATCGCAATAAAAGTTTAAAAAAGCAGGCATCTAGATTGGATTTTTCAAGTAGAAGACGTTTCACCTTTTATCCAAGAGGCTTTCTCAATTCTGAAATTGAACTGGTAAGA
>JANHZU010002144.1:337754-352590 GCA_032468055.1 Acrochordus granulatus | reverse complement strand
TCCCTCACACCAGCCAAAACTCTTCTCAAAACGTAGGAAGATTGACCTTCGATCTTTCCTGTCATTCATACACATACACACACATAGTCCTCCTCACATGGCACAATCCAGCCCATCCCCCTCCTGCCCATCTCTTCTCCCCATCTCATAACATGGAGGCAGGTTATAATGATAAGAAATATTTCCAAACCACCTGGGAAAGACATTGCTGAGGAAAAAGGGAAAAGGCCATTTTGCATTTGAGTGGCAGCAGCAGACGACCCTCCCAATCCAACAGGGCCACCCAGACAGCACCAGCTCAGCAGCAGCTGATGGCCAGAATCTGCCTCAGAGCAGATCCATAAGTGTTGGTTCATTTGTTCTATTTCTATTTTATATGTGTTGTGTATTAATCATTGTTACTTGTTTCAGATATTAGGGACAATCATTTCCACATAAAATACCATTGAAAATATATTTTTTTATGAATGTTTTTGGTGGTGTAGAATGAAGCATCCAACTTTACATTGTTTCCTATGGGAAACCTCGCTTTGGTTTAAGAGCAATTCAGATTAAGGGCTTTCTTCCAGAAAAAATTATACTCATAATCAGAGGTTCCACTGTATGCTTAGTATGCAAATACTTTTGTACTATGAAATTCAGTATTTCAGCACATTGGCTGTTGTACCTTTCAGTGATAAGAAAATAAAATATTTCCATTTCCCTCAGTGCTTCTCTCTGATACCTTTCTTCCCAGAGGTTGTCACACCAAATTGGCAGTACACAGTATTGCTTAATTAAAATAATTTAGTTTCGAACAGATATGACATGAACAGTAAACGGGAAGGGAAAGTGTCAGAACCCCCATTGCCACATTCTATTTTCAGCATTGTAATGATTTGGGATAATATAGCATAATTTATTTAATGAGTTTCAGTTAAGGAAAATTTTCCACATTATATATAATTTCTTTCCATTACTTTAAAAGGTAAAGGATTGTTTGAGCTAAAAGAAGTGATAAAAGCTTGTTGATATTTTAATACTTTGTCCACAGCTCAGAAAAAAACAGACATGTCAGCATCAAATTTATTATTTCTTTTTCACCACATAAATACAAGGAAAAACAGGAAAAAAGAATTACTGGACAATCAATCAATTTAATTTAATAAAAACAAATAAAAACAATGCAATCTTATGCATAATTATATTGAACAAAGTCCTACTGAGCAAAATGAGATTTACTTCCAAGTAAATGTGCAAAGGATTTAAATCATAATAAAAAGTTTGCTTCTGAATACACTACCAAAGCTAAGAAAATGAATCCTGGAAAACTGGGTGGGAACTGAGGCAGAACAGCAGGAGCTTGTCCTGCTGCACAGCAATGCCAGGTCTTGAACTCGGGCCGCCAACTTTCCAGACAGTAAGCCAAGCTCTTAATTGCTTGCAATTTTTTAATTATTATTTTAATTATTTTTAATTTAAATTAATTATTTCAATTAAATTATTTTTGTCCATACAGGAGTAAACCCATTGATCTAAAATTTGTATCTGAGTGGGAAAAAACTCATATAATTCAGGAAATGGTATGATGGAGGGTAAGAATTTTTTTACTTGGCAAGCAGTTCTGATGGTAATATATTTCTTTAGTGACCAAGAAAATCATTTGAAAAATGTATTCCATTTTCCTATTCATGTGAGTTAAAAGTTCTTTAGTAAATGGAAGGAAGCTTATGTAGAAGAATTTGGAAAACGCAATTTGTTCTTTTTTAAATATAAAAAGAAATTGACTGGACTAATGCATTTTATTTCTCCACCTGGTGTTTTACAGAGAAGCTATGCTTCTGGAATATACAAGTTTTCTGTGCCTTTTTGAAAAAAAAGATCGACTTCATTTTGTTTTTACATTCAAAAGCTTAACTGAAAAGAAGCAGAAAATATGAAGAAACAGAATCAATGATATTTACAAGTTTATAAAACTGAATAAATTTTTCAAGAAAATATTAGAGTAACACTACATAGAAAAGTGAAATTGTATAATTTAAGCATTTTAAAACCAATTTCAAATCAAATTAATAATTAGCAAACACAGCCAATATAAAAATATCACCAATATGAATAAACTGCAGAAAATCCTATCAAATCTGAGGAAGACTGAGGAAATTAGGCAAAATCTAATATATGTGTTAAAAAACCCAAACTATGAATATTATACAAGTTCATGTGCAGAAACCATAAATGATTCCCAATTTAAATTTAATATTAGACATTTTTAATCAAAGATATTTTTGATATACTCTATAGCTTATTTTTAATCACAGCTTGGTCTGACATTTTTCCAATAAAGTTTTTTCTGTACAATAGAACATAATTGTTCTAGAAGAAACAGAAATCTATGTATGCTACCTGAATGCTGATTGATTGAAATCAGAAGCAAGGGTAGTTGGAGGCAAGATTATTGATTTCTGTTAAATGGCTGCTGGTACCATGTTTGGACTTTGCTCGAGAAGGAAATGGTATATCTGAGCCTAAAGCATGTTAGTTTCTCTAAAAATGACAGAAGACATGAGTCCAGGAAGAAATATTTCTTTCATCAGAAAAATGAAGGGCTGAGAACTACATTCTGCCAAAGGAAAACAGTGCAAAGTTTGAAAGGGGGGGAAAAGATAAAATATATTTCCATGTTATTGTCCTATCTGAAAATTCTGAGAGAAAAACAGAGCTATAGTATTAATTAGTATACTAAAAATATCATATTAAGAGCCTGCGAAAAATTGCAAAAAGAAAAACAGTTGAAAGAAAAATTAAAAAAAAGCTTATTGTGATCCACACAATTTTATTTATTGTTTATTGTGATCCACACAATCAAAGGCTTTAGCATAGTCAATTAAGAAGAAGTAGATGTTTCTCTGGAATTTCTTTTCTCCATGATCTGGCAATGTTAGCAATTCATGTTCTAGCTCATCTGCATCTTTGAAACCCAGCTTGTACTTCTGGTAGTTCTCAGTTCATATACTGCTGAAGCCTAGCTTGTAGTATTTGGAGAATAATCTTACAAGAGTGTGAAATGAGCACAATTGTATGGTAGTTTGAACATTCTTTGGCATTGCCCTTCTTTGGGATTGGAACATAAACTGAGCTTTTCCAATCCTATGGCCACTGTTGAGTTTTTCAAATTTGCTGGCGTATTGAGTACAGCACTTTCATGGCATCATCTTTTAGGATTTTAAATAATTCAGCTGGAATATCATCACCTCCACTAGCTTTGTTGTAAGCAGTGTTTCCTAAGGCCCACTTGACTTCACACTCCAGGATGTCTGGCTCTTGGTCAGTGACCGCACCATCATGGTTATTAGGACATTTAGATCTTGTAGAGCTCTGTGTATTTTTGCCACCACCTCTTAATGTCATCTGCTGTTCAGGACGTACCATTTTTGTCCTTTATCATGCCTATCTTGGCACAAAATGTTCCCTTGATATCTCCAATTTTCGAAAACGAGGAATTTCTCAGTAATGGCACTATCAGTGATCAGACTTCGCTACAGCTTTAAGCTGGCCACATCATCACAGTCTGATCTACTTATCAAGGTAAGCATGATGTTCTTCCATAATAATTAGAGTACCTTTCAAACTGGGGGTCTCACAACTACAGTCTAAACATTATGAAATAGCCATATAGTTTTTCTAGCAAAACAGCAGTACTTTGGTAGTGCTTTCTGTATTTTGATTTGCAGTTCCTTCTGAGCAAGTTGGTTTCTCTCATACCTGTGTAGCTCTACCTGCCTCCACCCCTTTAACCTCAACAGCAAAGAGGGCATATCAGGAATGTATGCAACAGCAGTCTTCTAAGGATCATTTTCTCCCATATATTCAGGCAATCCCCCATTGTTTTGGGAGCTGCATTAGTGGCCAACTGACTTCTAGGGATGATTCAAGATGCTGATTGCCAATTGTTGCCAATTGCTCTATGGCCCCAGACCTCATTACGTGAGACACTGCCATCTGTATTTATCTGCTCGTCCGACCAGATCAAATCCTCTTTTCTGAGATTGCCAATTGATGCGGCTTTTGATGGAGATGCCCCCTTTCCTAGAACTTTTTCCCAAGAATATTTGATCAGTTTCATTCCTTTTGGACTACAGGAAAATGGTGAAAGCCTATTTGTCCTGCCTTGCACAGGAGGAAAATGTATTATAACTGAAGCTTGTTGGTTTTTATCTTCTTTGACTTTGTCCTTTTTCATACGTACTTTGGATCTTGGGTTTGTGGACACTGTTAGCTATCCAGAGTCTCTAGAAATGAGTGGTGTGCAAGGATTGGAAAATAAACTGAGCATACGCATACACACAACGATCAAAACAGTAGTCCTACAGAGATCTGATTCATCTAGCCCAGGGTTTCTCAGCCTGATCCTCTTTAAGATGTTTGGACTTCAACCCCCAGAAAAGAGTGGTGGCTGGGGAATTCTGGGAGTTGAAGTCCACAAATCTTAAAGTGGATCAGGTTGGGACTCACCGATCTAACCCTAAGCTCCCTGTATTAAAAGCATTACAAATACAGAGTACCCAGTAGGACAGCATGTGCAAACTAAAGCTTTGTGAGAAACACAGCTATCACAGAAAATGGGTCTTGCAGCTGCAGCAAATTCACAGTCAAGACCTCTTGACATTTCAGAGCTTCAACAAGCTGCTAAATATACTTTTGGTGGTTAGAGAAGGAGAAATTATTCACCTCCCTAGGTTAAGAGGAATGATGCAAACAAGAACATATCAAAATCAACAAATCAGAAGCTTAGCTGTAGTACACATTTGTGTTGTATTTGTGTGCATGAAACATCGCTGATTAAAAACAAGTAACAGTAAAACTGTCCTGAAAACAAAACGGTTTTCAAAACTGGCTTTTAATTATCTTTACTTGCTGTCCAAATACTGTACATGCAGTTAACAAGCCAAATGGAGAAAAGTTGACTTTTTTTTTTTTTGAAAATCCATCTCGTCTCCTTTGGAAACGGGGGAAAAAATCTTGTCAAGAATTATTTACAAAATTGAGCGTGCACCCTCAAAGCTGTCAGGCCTGCTGCATATATAAATCCACAGAAAAATACAAGAGTTTTACATTTAGGAAAGACCACATCACATAGAAAACGTTACAGAGCACAGGTATAAAATTGTCATTGTGTATGTGTGTGTGTGTTTCTTGGTCCATTAGCATCTGTTCTCTCCACTGCCCACTGTACAACGTCCCCTTGTGCTCAATGGGATTGGAGGATTTGAAGCTCTTAACCTGAACCCCATTCAAATTTCAAATAGCAAATCTGCTATTTAAAACCAAGGCTATGGTATAATCTTGGGAGTCAAGCAAGATGGCAGGCTGATATAATATTGGCTGACTTGGCAAACCTTGATTTCATCCTTTAAACAAAAATCCAGTTTAGAAACCTTAGCTATGCTATTTTCAGGCTACTACAATACCCAATTACTGTTCTTCAGTGAGTTCTTTTGCCTTAAGTTACTCCATCCCTTGCCATATTGTTCTGTGCAGTCATTGGTAGCCTCTGAGCTTGGATGTTTTCTTGAAGGCGTTTCATTACCCAAGTAGGTAACATCATCAGTGCTAGCACTGCACTAGCACTGATGATGTCACCTAGATAGGTAATGAAGCATCTGCGAGAAAACAACTAAGCACATAGACCACCAACGACTCCACATTTCAACCCTGAGCTACGAATCTTCTCTTCTGTTGATATTCTTCTATTCTGTCAACCAACTCTGACCAGGAGCATCAACTGGTCCTAACTTCATGAGTGAGATGGAAGGCTTTTGGAGCTGTTTCTGCATGATAAACCCTGATTACTCTGTTCACAGAGGATCACATAGAGATTATGAGCTTAGTTAGGAATTACATCGAAATAAAGTTGGGTCAGGTGAAGAGTATGATTAGCCCTCCCAATTACTAGAACAGGCCTCGAAGATAAGCTAGCAGGTAATGCCAAAAGCTACTTCAACCTCAAGAACCTAGAATGGGATCATCATCTACCTTGGCTGCCACTTCCTTGAGCTCACCGAAAGAGTGGTGGTTTTAACCAAAGAAGCCATAATAAAGGTGTCTTGCTGCCTCGGGAAATCTCCTTTCGTATAATAAATAGAAGGATGTATGCCCACCACCTAGATTGTCAGCCTGGCTGACAAAGACCAGAGAAACCCCCATAACCATTTTAAGTTGTCGTCTCGGCACTCAAAAATGTTCTGCATCACTTCATTTCTACAGTCCTTTTTGAAGCTACTTGTGCTTTACTTCAAGGAATTGTGTGGACGCCGTTGCTTTTCCCAAACACGTTCTTTTATCGATGTTGCTTAATTTACATTTTAAGAATTATTCTATGGCCTGTTTCATATTTTGTACCTTTTGGGGACCTTCTATTCCGAAAGGCTTCTATAAAGGTGTATTTTCAATATGTAAATGAAAACATTCCCTTTCAGCCAAGCATAGTTGAACCATCTGATTCCTCCAGTCGGGTAAATCTCTTTAAAACAGAACAACAAACTTGACTTTCCAAGTCAAGTTTAAATTACTTCTCCTTCATATCCGCATTTTCATTTGTTTTTCTACAACACTTTTGCTTGCTGCCTTATGAACCATGTTTTTAGGAGAAAGGCTAGATATATATCACCCCAGTAAATAAATGCCAACACATTTGAAGCCCTTGCTAAGACTTCAGTTCCAGAATGGCTCCAAAATGTAGAGATAGCACTGCCTCCAATTTCTAGTGACCCTCTCCGAGGACTAATTCCACAATGTCACAGTGAACGATAAGCTGTTTTGTTCAATATTCTTTTGGGGAAGGGGGAGGGCATTGGAAGAACTAATTGGTGGGGGAGGAGAAAGTTATCCATAGTTAACATGAAAACATATAAGCCCTTATATTTCAAAAGGAAAACACAACAAGGCCACCAACATCAAAAGTGTTACAATCCAGAGGGGTTTGCCGTCAAAGAACCAGAGCAGTCCAACTCGAGACAGCCTATTGCACCCACACTCAGAGTGAGAATTACTCTGGCATCAAAGAGCATTGCTTTTACATCTTTACTACAATTACAAATTACAAGATTCTTCATTCCAGCAATAGCTGGAATGGTTAGTCTGATCTTCCCCAACTTTGTTTCTTCCAACTGGAGTTCTCAGTCAGCATGGCTGACAGAATCCCAGCACACCCCAAAAGCCCCAGAGACAAGGTTGTCCAATAAGACAAACATCCTACTGTCATCCACCCCTGCCTAAAACCAGTATCGTCTCCACGCACATCTCTCCTCTCCCATCTCTCCAAAAGTATTTTTGTTCAAAACATGCTGTTTGTTTTCCTTAAAAAACTACAGAACAGGCAACGGATTCTGCAGCGGTGATCCCAATATGGATTCTACCAACAGTAGCTGATCTCAGATGGGGGACATTCAGCCCAGGTTTCCGTTCTCGGTTGCATTTTAGCCACCTTGGAGGTCTCGTTCTCATTTTCATCCCACCTCGTTATTAGGAGCGTAACGGTCCCGAGTCTCCTGAGAGCAGCAGACCTCAAAAAGCAACTCACGCGAC
The DNA here is from genome assembly GCA_032468055.1 of Acrochordus granulatus. Classification (NCBI taxonomy): domain Eukaryota; kingdom Metazoa; phylum Chordata; class Lepidosauria; order Squamata; family Acrochordidae; genus Acrochordus; species Acrochordus granulatus. Next base: position 345,027 of record JANHZU010002144.1, on the reverse strand, counting down.
TGTGTACGTTTTCCCTGAATCCTGGGACAAAAGCACCACGAAACATCACTCGAGTCGTGCACATTCTCCAGCCCCTCCGCTTCGAAATATAACACGGGTAAGGAGGCGTCAGAAAGTGCAAGCACAGCCGTGGCGGTTTTCTTCTCATATTCATCTTACCGATGATGTCAGAAAAGCCGACCCTTTGAAGAAAGCTTTCGTATCGAGGGAACAGTTCTGGCTGAAGGTAGCGTTTTTTACAGGACACGCTGGGACAAAAATTAACATCCAAGGACATCAAGTGTTTAAAACAACAGTTTTTGTATCCAGCGGTACTTGAGACTACATTTCCCAGAATTCCCACAGACAGCTGGAAGTCGCCAGGATGAGAAAGACACTCATAAAAATCGATCTCTGCTTGAACAGCTGGAATGTCAATAACTGTTCCTTCACCTATGATCTTCTCTCCAGGCTGCAATGGTCTAACATTCCAGCTATGATTTTGTTTTGTTTCTGCTTTGAGGGCGCAAAAAAAAAAGTTTCCAAACTTTTTTAAGGTGAGATGTGCATCATTAAAATAAATACCCGATACTAGACAAGGTCTCCCAGGTAATTTCTTGGCATGGTGAGGGAGAAGGCGAAAGGGAGAGGGATGGGCTCGTGGAGTTCTACCATCCTCTGGCCCTCGCACAAAACAAGCCGCAACATGTTAGTTGTACAATCGTGAGGTATCCAGCCAACAATGTGCACTTCGCTCGGGTGACCCTTAATTACCACTGAAAGTAGTAACGGTTTCAGCCACGCTGCCATCTTCATAAAGTTTGTGGACTGTGCAGGAAACACGAGCAGCGTTTTCCTCCTTTCACTTCCTTCACGTGAAGCCACTTCCCCGTGGGCTGCGTGAGTCACGATTTCTGCAGAATCCAGTCGATCTGGCAGGAGATGCTTCTGGGGTCTCCTCGCTTCTCTGAAGCTGCTCGGAAGGTGTCTCCAAACCAGCAGATGGCACGATCTCCTCGAATCCATCACCACCCGTGTAAATCCCGTCCAGTTGCTGCCAGGGTTTCCGGAGACAACTTTTTTCTCTGCTGGGCTGTTTCTCCTCGATCTCTCAACCGGGTCTCCCCCAATTCCAGCACTGCTTAGCTCAGTTCGACACTTCAGCTTGTGGTTCGTTATTGTTAACTCTCATTCCGCACTTCATCCGTGCGGATTTAAAGTCAAAGAGCGGAATTCACCAGACCTCTGGTACCTTTTGATCAGGCTCCACCAATCCGGTCTCCTGGTGAAGAATGCCCGGAGACAAACCTGTGATGGAAACAGAGCCTGCGGTCCAAACTTTCCTGTCCTCTCTTTGCAAGAATGTCTACAAATCGGCCACGTTGTTGGAAGGAATCTTTGTTGCGGCATGGCAAGTGTCTACGTGCCACTTTGTTCCACGAGGGAAGAAAAATGGGATGTAAGCATGCCAGATAAATAAAACAGATCTGTCAGATACAATAGGAGACGAGGAAGCAATGAAATAGGGGGAAGAACAGCATATTTTGGGAATGTGGCAATGCCAGTTGTGGGGGATCCTTGGGGCACTCTTAGTTTGGTTGTTTTCTTGCAGACATTTCACTACCAGCGCACTGATGATGCTACCCAGTTTGGTGATGAAATATCTGCAAGAAAACAAGCAAGTCCAGAGGGCCCCAAGGTTCCCACGGTTCAACTCTGAGCTATAAGTATTCTCTTCCATTAGTAATGTCAGTCGGCTGCTGCAAAATACAGATCATGAAATAAATGTCCTCTGGATATACCCAGTTTGGAATCAGCTGTAATTGTCTTGGGACATACGTGTTTTCCCCCTATTTTTGAACAAAATAGCTGACAATTCAACAGGAAAGTTTTAAATTTTGTCATTTGATTCCACGCAGAGAAATCTTAAAAAAAAAAAGGAGGTCACACCCATATAGAAAAAGTGAGACCTAGAGGACATTTTCTTAGCATGTTCAAAGGCATTTGGGATTCCTCACTGGGATGTCTACCTTCTCATCAAATCCTCTAAATGAGCCCAGACACAAAAGCCAGAGGATTGATGCTGATGAAATAAAAATCCAAAAGCTCCCTTAACAGTGTGGAACTAGTTGCTTTTTCTTTGGTTTCCATGAAATGCATTTTAGTATCTGGGAGCAGTTTTAGAAATGAAACTCGGTTTGGAGCCTCATCATCCATCCATCCATCCATCTCTCTAACGTTAAGTGCCTGACTGTAAGAAAAAAATAATAATAAAGGCTTTTCCTAAACCGATTATAGGCTGGCTGATAAATCCAGAACTTTCTGCTAAGATGCAGATGAACTAATTCTGTATTTCAGCGAGATCTGTTGTTCTTATGTTGGGAGACACATCCAATACCTGCTCCCTTTGCTTCTGATTTATAAAAGCATGTGAACAGTCTTGGACCTTCAGTGTCCCAAGACACTGAAGACACAGTCCCATCTGACTGCAGTACCACTCGTGCTGTTCTTACAGGCGCATCGTATCCGCCTTGTCTGAACTGTTTTAAGGACACTGCTTAGAAATCCCTAGTCCCGTAGCTTCACAAGGTAGGAAACGGAAATAGGATTGATTTCATTTCTATTTATCGGCTGCCTCGTTCATGCTTTCAGCCTGACAGTGCCATTTCTAATCTGGGTGAGATGCCTCCAGGTGTGGCAGGACCTCACCCTTACTCTTTTAGACTATGGGCATTATTATACAGACCATCCCATGGATAAATAAGGCATGCTCTTGTCTATCTGCCACCCAAAGATGCCACATGTATTCTTACTAGCATTACTTGCAAAGCAAGCCATTGCGCTGTTCAGTGTAGACTACAGCCTGAAGCTGGCAATAAAATACTTTCAACAAACTGTTTAGCTGAGAGGAGACAACTATTCAAGATCTTACAGGCACAAACCATTTTTTTAGAGTCAGCAATCAAGATGCTGGAAAAGACAAAACAAGTCCAGATGATCAAGCCAAAGAGATGATACAAGCAGATATCCAGAATGGTCGAAGGTCGAGGTAGGAAAGTTCAGAGACCCCAGAATCTGGGTTTCATGGCAAGCAGTGGGGCTGAAGAGCAGTCATCTGGAGCATTGTGAACTTGTTCAAATGATGCTTATATGCTTTAGAGAAGAGGTTCTCTATACTGGCAGGGTTGCCAACTCTCTATGAGACTCCCTGGATCGGCAAAGCTCGTTTCAAGAATGCAGTTTGTCGTTAGCTCTACCTTCAGGAGTCGTCTCTGTTTAGGAATGGAGCGACTCATGCTGTTCGTTGAGGGCAGCTGCTCTGCCTGTTGCAACACTACTTGGACCAGCACCAGCTTCTACTAACAGTTGTACTTCTGCAGGCACTTCCTGGACTCAGTTTTCTGCTGCTTCTCCTTCAGAGGAAAGACCTTTCAGGAGAAACCAGTCATTGGTTGCACAAAATCTTTATGCCTTCCTTGATTATACTTGAAATAATCGTTGTGCTAAGTGGGGTCCTTTAAAACAACTCTCGCCATGGCTCCTCAAGTCTCAGAGCCATGATATGAGGCACAGTTCTGCTATTCACACAAAATGGTAATGGATTGATTTGAGAGGGCCAAATGTGCTGACTCAAAGAGACAAACCATCACCAGGCTTTTGTCATATAAGAGCTGGTGGATATTTTTCTATTTTGAAGCAAAATTTCTTCCCAAAGCAGACAATCCATTGATCGACCATTCTTCGTTGTTAGAGAGAAAAACTTTGAATTAATCCTGCTTTGCATTTTTTCAAAATTCTCTCTGCATTGCATTCATTCAAACTCAGGACAGTTTCATACAGTGAAAACAGGCGACATTTGTTGGTTTAGAGATGAATGCCAGATAAGACCATTTCCCCCCGACAAAAGACTTCCTAAAATGAACAAGGCAGAGTGCCTCAGGTGTGAACTTAATATTGCTTATTCTGGAAAATGTCACAACAGTCCATATATGTAGTGAGCAATAACATGACTTGGAATTCAAGGAGAAGAAGACCAAGGTAAAATCATCTGCTCCTTGCCTTGAAATCTGTAGATGGTTTGCTGTGATGATATTGTAGGGCCAAATGGGTGGCTGTAGAAGACCCATATCCAAAGATCGGTGCAGGCTAATGTTACTGAACAATGTTATTAATGTATTTACACTTGCTTTTTGAAGGGTGTGATAAGATCCTATCAACACATATTCTGGAAACATCATCTTTGCAAAGGAGAAAATTAAATGCTGTCAAGTTTTATTTCTCCTTAATTATTTTCTTGAAAACTTCCCTTGTGGTTCATCCTGGCTGGAGTTACAGAGGAACCCATTTTTTTTTATTGATATAATCCACCTAAGAAATAAAACAGCTTCTTGGCCTTTGGGTTAAAATCAAATGCGGATGGTTAAAATGAGTTCTTCGCCAACAGTATTTCAGTTTAAGGGCCATTTCCAAGGCAGAGCCTAGTATTCAAAAAACTAACCAGTAGCTTTCAGTCTGCTGCTACACTGACACCCAGTTGGTCAGCTTTGACTGCTTCTCTAATCCATGGGAAATTTTAAACATAACAGGAACAAGAAAGAAATTGTGATTTTCAGTAGTATCTCCCCTGAGTATTTGCAACAAATTTTAGTAGGCACCTTCATGAGAAGCTCCTGTAATTCTCAATTTTGCTACGGGAACTGGCCATCCCTTGGAGACCAGATTGCTACATAAAACACACATATTCATACAACTAACAATCCAGCTTATGCAGGTTTACACAGAAGCAAATTCCACGGAACGTTCAGATTTTTTTTAACATACTCGGTGGTTTAGGATTGCAGCCAGATTGGATTAAATTCAAAACAGTTAATAAATGGAGAGACTCCATGCTTATCCTTGAGAGAAATCCAGGAAACCTCCTGCGAAATGTTGGAGAAGAGCGTGCATGGTTGTCCAATATACTTCTTCTTCTTCTGTTTCACCTTCTGTTTGAAAGTTGGCGGTTTGGTATCTTGCCTTTCAGGCTGCAAATTGGTCCAGACACAAAGAAGACAAAACTAAACAAAGGGCCCATTTCAGTCAGAGTGTTCTTTGCATGTGCCTTGCTAGAGTAATGTCACAGATGCAGTATCTAAAGGAGGAGATGCAATTAAATTGCTCTAAGCATAACAAAGCAAAGCAAAACAAGAGTCTTAGTCTTCTTTGAACTTAACAGTCAAATGCACCATTTGGAGATCCCTCTCTTCCGCACCTTCGGCAGATCCTCCTGCTCCTCTCCTGATGCGCACCGCAAGCAACACTGCTACCTCCGGGCTTTCAAACCCAGGAATTCGGCAGGAAGTGAAGCGCTGACAGTTCCTGCCAGGTGGGAAGATGACAACACTGTACAAATATTGCAGGGAAATCCATCAGCACGTGGCAAGCTACATCAGGTCTGAAAGTGCTACATTCCGTAAAAAAAGAAAAAAAGGTTAGCCGTGCCGCATTCCTTTTTTGTTTCCTCCTCCTTTTTCAAAAAAGGAACACAAAGAGAAAAGCCAAACTTCCTCCTCCTCCGGAGATACCAAAAGAAAACAGGACTGAGAAAGAAGGGAAACCTCACGTGCTGTGTTGAAGTGGGATGAGATGCCGCTTAAGATGGTTCAACGATGAGAACGGTTGACTCCTTTTCAAAGGCCGTTTTCTTTGGGGTGACGTAACAGTCTTGCATCTGGCAGTCCTGTCGGGGTTTTTCTTTGCTCGTGTTTCTTCTCCTTTCAGTTGCTCCCCCATCACCTTCTGAATTTCTCCTACTGTGCCCACCCAGAGAAAAGGAGGGGCAGACATGTCTAAAGTCACTGGAATAGTTTTCTCTTCTTGGAGGAGAAGGAGGAGAAGAAAGGGTGATGGGAGGAAAAGACATGGAGTATTTACAAACCATGCTACCGGAAGCTGCGGTAGAACAAGGCATTCTCTGTTGTTGCGTTGTCTCCTTTAAGGACAAGAGGGGCTTATTGAACTCTCTAGTGAAGACTGAGAAAGACGGCGCGTCAGGGGTCCAATGGTGGAGTCTGCCAGCGAGGAAGTGGGAAAGAGCTTATACCAACCTGTCACTACACTGGACAGGTCCAATTCATCTAGGACAATCTGAGCCATTCCCATGAAGCACTTGTGGTCCATGCGGCCATAATCTCCCCAGACAATCACCTAAAGGGAGAAAGGAAGAAAAGCTGAACTTCCCAGAATATCCAAGAGAGGATAATCAGAAATCTAGAAGGCCTTCAGAGTGTGGGGTGGAAAGGGAGGAGCCTTTACCAACACCCCATAATTAATCCTTGGGGGTGTTTCTGGGTAAAAATCTTGGTTCTTCATACTAGTATCATAAATCATTAACAGCACAGCTACCCATGTTGACGCTGAACTAACCTTTCTTTAAGTTCCAGGACTATGATTGTGGGGTTCTTGGTGCTCTCTGAGCTTGGTTGTTTTCTTGCAGATGTTTCGTGACCCAACTAGATAATATCATCCGTGCTAGAAGGAGTGAAGTTTGCTGTCTACTTATATGCAAGTGGCTTGCCCTATCAGTGTTGATGGGAGTGTTCTTGGTAGTTGCTTAATTAGGCTGTTGTGTACTGAGTTGGTTGCTGGCCAGGTGGTGTTGTGGCCTTAGCTTTTCGGTTGTCTCTTTTGAATGGTATGTAGAGGTTGTTTATCTCTATATGCCTGTTGATGGTTGATTTATAAACCACAGCACCTCCTGGCCAGCAATCAGCACCCAGATAAGCAGAGATTTAACACTAAACACTGAATGATACCCCAATCAAGGAACTACCAACTCAGTATACAACAGCCTAATAAAGGAATTACCAAGAACACACCCACCAATACTGACAGGCAAGCCACCAATATATAAAGAGAGCAAACCTCACTCCCTTTTAGCACTCCCTGGTTGGGTGATGAAACGTCTCCAACCAATCAAGCTCAGAGAGCACCGCTCTCATCTGAGCCACAGGTATTCTCTTCTATTGGTAGGACTCTAACTCTTAGGTAAACATGTGCAGGATTGCTCTACTTTGCGTGTCAAAGACATTCCTTTATATTGATTAACATAAACCTTGAAGCCTTGAAAAGTCAGTTTTGCGGTCTGTCAAACATTTACGATCTTGGAAATGGCAAAATACATATGCTTGCTTAACTGATGTGGATCCCAGTTTATACATTAGGAGATATTAAAATGTCTTTTGACTGATGGTACTAAAAATTCATATTATATTAGGGGGAAAATGTTACAACTGATCTTCACAATATTATGTGA